>JBAPLH010001136.1:0-54658 GCA_037897445.1 Ceriops zippeliana
TCATCTAAAGGTGTCATTCTTCATGTTTTGCATTTCGTACAAATTTTTACTGGTTTAATTCCTAAAGAATGAGAATTTTCTAATCGCCTCGTATTAATTAGGCTCCTCTTGTTGTTCTTAGGACTATTTTTCATGCAATAATCTTGAAATTAACTTTTGTTTCTTTCATAGTAAATATTTTCATTTTGACAAACACGCCCGTGGACCATCAATTACATGAATTCATTCAATTTTAACAAACAATGAAGTTCTTGATTTTGAATTGCATTTTCTTTATTTATATTAATTATAGAATACAAAAATAGAGAGTTCCTCCCATCATTTTTGTCAAGCAAGCCTCCTCTTTTGATTCCAAAACACACTTTTTGACACATTTACCATGAAATATAACACACATGTGGCTAAACAACCTAGTATATTAATTGAATCAAACATGTATAAAAATCAATCAATAAAACTCCAAATCTATTTAAATCCATCATTTAAAGGTGCCATTCTTCATGGTTTGCATTTAGTACAAATGTTAACTGAGTTTTAATTCCTAAAGAATGAGAATTTTCTAATCACCTCGTGTTAATTAGGCTCCTCTTATTTTTACCAGGACTATTTTTCATGCAATAATCTTGAAATTAACTTTTTGTTTCTTTCATAATAAATATTTTCATTTTGACAAAAATGCTCGTGGACCATCAATTACATGAATTCATTCAATTTAACAAACAATGGAGTTCTTGATTTTGAATTGCATTTCTTATTGATATTAAATACATAACTCAAAAATAGAGAGTTCCTCCCATCATTTCTGGTTATCAAGTGTTTCCTTTTTTGATTCCGAACACATTTTTTGATACATTGATCATGAAATATAACTCATGTGGTTAAACAAACTAGTATATTAAGTGAATCAAACAAGCATAAACACCAATAAAAATCCAAATCTATTAAGATCCATCAACCAAAGGTGTCATTCATGACGGTCTCCATTTCGTCCAAATGTTTACTGGATTAATTCCTAAATAATGAGAATTTCTAATCACCTCATGTTAATTAGGCTCCTCTTGTTGTTACCAGGACTATTTTTCATGCAATAACCTTGAAATTAACTTTTGATTGTTTCTTAATAACTATATTCATTATGAAAAAAATGCCCATAGACCATCTATAAGATGAATTCATTCATTTTAACAAACAATGGAGTCCTTGATTTTGAATTGCATTTCTTATAGATATTAATTGTTGAATTCAAAAATAGAGAGTTCCTCGCATCATTTTTGGTTAGCAAGTTTCCTCTTTTGATTCCAAACACGCTTTTTGATACATTGAGCATGAAATATAAAACATGTGGCTAAACAACATAGTATATTAAATTGAATCAAACATGTATAAACATCAATAAAACTCCAAATCTATTTAAATCCATCATCTAAAGGTGTCATTCTTCATGTTTTGCATTTCGTACAAATTTTTACTGGTTTAATTCCTAAAGAATGAGAATTTCTAATCGCCTCGTATTAATTAGGCTCCTCTTGTTGTTATTAGGACTATTTTTCATGCAATAATCTTGAAATTAACTTTTGTTTCTTTCATAGTAAATATTTTCATTTTGACAAACACGCCCGTGGACCATCAATTACATGAATTTATTCAATTTAACAAACAATGAAGTTCTTGATTTTGAATTGCATTTCTTATTTATATTAATTATAGAATACAAAAATAGAGAGTTCCTCCCATCATTTTTGTCAAGCAAGCCTCCTCTTTTGATTCCAAAACACACTTTTTGACACATTTACCATGAAATATAACACATGTGGCTAAACAACCTAGTATATTAATTGAATCAAACATGTATAAAAATCAATAAAACTCCAAATCTATTTAAATCCATCATTTAAAGGTGCCATTCTTCATGGTTTGCATTTAGTACAAATGTTAACTGGTTTAATTCCTAAAGAATGAGAATTTCTAATCACCTCGTGTTAATTAGGCTCCTCTTGTTGTTCTTAGGACTATTTTTCATGCAATAATCTTGAAATTAACTTTTGTTTCTTTCATAGTAAATATTTTCATTTTGACAAAAACGCCCGTGGACCATCAATTACATGAATTCATTCAATTTAACAAACAATGGATTTCTTGATTTTGAATTGCATTTCTTATTTATATTAATTATAGAATACAAAAATAGAGAGTTCCTCCCATCATTTTTGTCAATCAAGCCTCCTCTTTTGATTCCAAAACACACTTTTTGACACATTTACCATGAAATATAACACATGTGGCTAAACAACCTAGTATATTAATTGAATCAAACATGTATAAAAATCAATAAAACTCCAAATCTATTTAAATCCATCATTTAAAGGTGCCATTTTTCATGGTTTGCATTTAGTACAAATGTTAACTGGTTTAATTCCTAAAGAATGAGAATTTCTAATCACCTCGTGTTAATTAGGCTCCTCTTGTTTTTACCAGGACTATTTTTCATGCAATAATCTTGAAATTAACTTTTGTTTCTTTCATAATAAATATTTTCATTTTGACAAAAATGCCCGTGTACCATCAATTACATGAATTCATTCAATTTAACAAACAATGGAGTTCTTGATTTTGAATTGCATTTCTTATTGATATTAAATACATAACTCAAAAATAGAGAGTTCCTCCCATCATTTCTGGTTATCAAGTTTCCTTTTTTGATTCCGAACACATTTTTTGATACATTGATCATGAAATATAACTCATGTGGTTAAACAAACTAGTATATTAAGTGAATCAAACAAGCATAAACACCAATAAAAATCCAAATCTATTTAAATTCATCAACCAAAGGTGCCATTCATCACGGTTTGCATTTCGTACAAAAGTTAACTAGTTTAATTATTAAATAATGAGAATTTCTAATCACCTCATGTTAATTAGGCTCCTCTTGTTGTTACTAGGACTATTTTCCATGTAATAACCTTGAAAAGAACTTTTGTTTCTCTCTTAATAACTATATTCATTATGAAAAAAATTCCCGTGGACCATCAATTTCATGAATTCATTCAATTTAACAAACAATGGAGTCCTTGATTTTGAATTGCATTTCTTATAGATATTAATTGTTGAATTCAAAAATAGAGAGTTCCTCGCATCATTTTTGGTTAGCAAGTTTCCTCTTTTGATTCCAAACACACTTTTTGATACATTGAGCATGAAATATAACAGATGTGGCTAAACAACCTAGTATATTAATTAATCAAACATGTATAAACATCAATAAAACTCCAAATCTATTTAAATCCATCATCTAAAGGTGTCATTCTTCATGGTTTGCATTTCGTACAAATGTTTACTGTTTTAATTCCTAAATAATGAGAATTTCTAATCACCCCGTGTTAATTAGGCTCCTCTTGTTGTTACCAGGACTATTTTTCATAAAATAACCTTGAGATTAACTTTTGTTTCTTTCCTAATAACTATATGCATTATGAAAAATATGCACGTGGATCATCAATTACATGAATTCATTCAATTTAACAAACATTGGAGTCGTTGATTTTGAATTGCATTTCTTATAGATATTAATTGTTGAATTCAAAATAGGGAGTTCCTCGCATCATTTTTGGTTAGCAAGTTTCCTCTTTTGATTCCAAACACACTTTTTGATACATTGAGCATGAAATATAACACATGTGGCTAAACAACCTAGTATATTAATTGAATCAATCATGTATAATCATCACTAAAACTCCAAATCTATTTAAATCCATCATCTAAAGGTGCCATTCTTCATGGTTTGCATTTCCTACAAATGTTAACTGGATTAATTCCTAAATAATGAGAATTTCTAATCACCTCGTGTTAATTAGTCTCCTCTTGTTGTTACCAGGACTATTTTTCATGCAATAATCTTGATATTAACTTTTGTTTCTTTCATATTAAAAATTTTCATTTTGACAAAAATGCTCGTGGGCCATCAATTACATGAATTCATTCAGTTTAACAAACAATGGAGTTCTTGATTTTGAATTGCATTTCTTATTGATATTAATTATAGAACTCAAAAATATAGAGTTCCTCCCATCATTTCTGCCTATCAAGTTTCCTCTTTTGCTTCCGAACACATTTTTTGATACATTGATCATGAAATATAACTGATGTGGTTAAAGAACCTAGTATATTAATTCAATCAAACAAGCATAAACACCAATAAAAATCCAAATCTATTAAGATCCATCAACCAAAGGTGTCATTCATCACGGTTTCCATTTCGTCCAAATGTTTACTGGATTAATTCCTAAATAATGAGAATTTCTAATCACCTCAAGTTAATTAGGCTCCTCTTGTTGTTACCAGGACTATTTTTCATGCAATAACCTTGAAATTAACTTTTGTTTCTTTCATAATAAATATTTTCATTTTGACAAAAATGCCCATAGACCATCTATAAGATGAATTCATTCAATTTAACAAACAATGGAGTCCTTGATTTTGAATTGCATTTCTTATAGATATTAATTGTTGAATTCAAAAATAGTGAGTTCCTCGCATCATTTTTGGTTAGCAAGTTTCCATTTTTGATTCCAAACACACTTTTTGATACATTGAGCATGAAATATAAAACATGTGGCTAAACAACATAGTATATTAATTGAATCAAACATGTATAAACATCAATAAAACTCCAAATCTATTTAAATCCATCATCTAACGGTGTCATTCTTCATGGTTTGTATTTCGTACAAATGCTTACTGGTTTAATTCCTAAAGAATGAGAATTTCTAATCACCTCGTGTTAATTAGGCTCCTCTTGTTGTTCTTAGGACTATTTTTCATGCAATAATCTTGAAATTAACTTTTATTTCTTTCATAGTAAATATTTTCATTTTGACAAAAACGCCCGTGGACCATCAATTACATAAATTCATTCAATTTAACAAACAATAGAGTTCTTGATTTTGAATTGCATTTCTTATTTATATTAATTATAGAATACAAAAATAGAGAGTTCCTCCCATCATTTTTGTCAAGCAAGCCTCCTCTTTTGATTCCAAAACACACTTTTTGACACATTTACCATGAAATATAACCCATGTGGCTAAACAACCTAGTATATTAACTGAATCAAACATGTATAAAAATCAATAAAACTCCAAATCTATTTAAATCCATCATTTAAAGGTGTCATTCTTCATGGTTTGCATTTAGTACAAATGTTAACTGGTTTAATTCCTAAAGAATGAGAATTTCTAATCACCTCGTGTTAATTAGGCTCCTCTTGTTGTTACCAGGACTATTTTTCATGCAATAATCTTGAAATTAACTTTTGTTTCTTTCATAATAAATATTTTCATTTTGACAAAAATGCCCGTGGACCATCAATTACATGAATTCATTCAATTTAACAAACATTGGAGTTCTTGATTTTGAATTGCATTTCTTTTTGATCTTAAATACATAACTCAAAAATAGAGAGTTCCTCCCATCCTTTCTGGTTATCATGTTTCCTCTTTTGATTCCGAACACATTTTTTGATACATTGATCATGAAATATAACTCATGTGGTTAAACAAACTAGTATATTAATTGAATCAAACAAGCATAAACACCAATAAAAATCCAAATCTATTTAAATTCATCAACGAAAGGTGCCATTCATCACGGTTTGCATTTGGTACAAAAGTTAACTGGTTTAATTATTAAATAATGAGAATTTCTAATCACCTTATGTTAATTAGGCTCCTCTTGTTGTTACCAGGACAAATTTCCATGTAATAACCTTGAAAAGAACTTTTGTTTGTCACTTAATAACTATATTCATTATGAAAAAAATGTCCGTGGACCATCAATTTCATGAATTCATTCAATTTAATAAACAATGGAGTCCTTGATTTTGAATTGCATTTCTTATAGATATTAATTGTTGAATTCAAAAATAAAGAGTTCCTCGCATCATTTTTGGTTCGCAAGTTTCCTCTTTTGATTCCAAACACACTTTTTGATACATTGAGCATGAAATATAAAACATGTGGCTAAACAACATAGTATATTAATTGAATCAAACATGTATAAACATCAATAAAACTCCAAATCTATTTAAATCCATCATCTAAAGGTGTAATTCTTCATGGTTTGCATTTCGTACAAATGTTTACTGGTTTAATTCCTAAAGAATGAGAATTTCTAATCACCTTGTGTTAATTAGGCTCCTCTTGTTGTTCTTAGGACTATTTTTCATGCAATAATCTTGAAATTAACTTTTGTTTCTTTCATAGCAAATATTTTCATTTTGACAAAAATGCCCGTGGACCATCAATTACATGAATTCATTCAATTTAACAAACAATGGAGTTCTTGATTTTGAATTGCATTTCTTATTTATATTAATTATAGAATACAAAAATAGAGAGTTCCACCCATCATTTTTGTCAAGAAAGCCTCCTCTTTTGATTCCAAAACACACTTTTTGACACATTTACCATGAAATATAACACATGTGGCTAAACAACCTAGTATATTAACTGAATCAAACATGTATAAACATCAATAAAACTCCAAATCTATTTAAATCCATCATTTAAAGGTGCCATTCTTCATGGTTTGCATTTAGTACAAATGTTAACTGGTTTAATTCCTAAAGAATGAGAATTTCTAATCACCTCGTGATAATTAGGCTCCTCTTCTTATTACCAGGACTATTTTTCATGCAATAATCTTGAAATTAACTTTTTGTTTCTTTCATAGTAAATATTTTCATTTTGACAAAAATGCCCGTGGACCATCAATTACATGAATTCATTCAATTTAACAAACAATGGAGTTCTTGATTTTGAATTGCATTTCTTATTTATATTAATTATAGAATACAAAAATAGAGAGTTCCTCCCATCATTTTTGTCAAGCAAGCCTCCTCTTTTGATTCCAAAACACACTTTTTGACACATTTACCATGAAATATAACACATGTGGCTAAACAACCTAGTATATTAATTGAATCAAACAAGTATAAACATCAATAAAACTCCAAATCTATTTAAATCCATCATCTAAAGGTGCCATTCTTCATGGTTTGCATTTCGTACAAATGTTAACTGGTTTAATTCCTAAATAATGAGAATTTCTAATCACCTCGTGTTAATTAGGCTCCTCTTGTTGTTACCAGGACTATTTTTCATGCAATAACCTTGAAATTGACTTTTGTTTCTTTCTTAATAACTATATTCATGATGAAAAAAAATGCCCATGGACCATCAATTACATGAATTAATTCAATTTAAAAAACAATGGAGTCCTTGATTTTGAATTGCATTTCTTATAGATATTAATTGTTGACTTCAAAAATAGAGAGTTCCTCGCATCATTTTTTGTTAGCAAGGCTCCTCTTTTGATTCCAAAGCCACTTTTTGATACATTGATCATGAAATATAAACACATGATTCATCACAGTTTGCATTTCGCACAAATGTTAACTGGTTTAATTCCTATATAATGAGAATTTCTAATCACCTCGTGTTAATTAGGCTCCTCTTGTTGTTACCAGAACTATTTTTCATGCAATAACCTTGAAATTAACTTCTGATTCTTTCTTAATAACTATATTCATTATCAAAAAAATGCCCATGGACCATCTATAAGATGAATTCATTCAATTTAACAAACAATGGAGTCCTTGATTTTGAATTGCATTTCTTCTAAATATTAATTGTTGAATTCAAAAATAGAGAGTTCCTCGCATCATTTTTGGTTGACAAGGCTCCTCTTTTGATTCCAAAGCCATTTTTTTTGATACATTGATCATGAAATATAACACATGTGGTTAAACAACCTAGTATATTAATTGAATCAAACAAGCATAAACACCAATAAAAATCCAAATCTATTTAAATCCATCAGCCAAAGGTGTCATTCATCACAATTTGCCCTTCGCACAAATGTTAACTAGTTTAATTCCTAAATAATGAGAATTTCTAATCACCTCGTGTTAATTAGGCTCCTCTTGTTGTTACCAGGACTATTTTTCATGCAATAACTTTGAAATTAACTTCTGATTCTTTCTTAATAACTATATTCATTATGAAAAAAATGCCCATGGACCATCAATTACATGAATTAATTCAGTTTAACAAACAATGGAGTCCTTGATTTTGAATTGCATTTCTTATAGATATTAATTGTTGAATTCAAAAATAGAGAGTTTCCTCGCATCATTTTTTTTGTTAGCAAGGCTCCTCTTTTGATTCCAAAGCCACTTTTTGATACATTGATCATGAAATATACACATGTGGTTAAACAACCTAGTATATTAATTGAATCAAACAAGCATAAACACCAATAAAAATCCAAATCTATTTAAATCCATCAGCCAAAGGTGCCATTCATCACAGTTTGCATTTCGCACAAATGTTAACTGGTTTAATTCCTAAATAATGAGAATTTCTATTCACCTCGTGTTAATTAGGCTCCTCTTGTTGTTACCAGGACTATTTTTCATGCAATAACCTTGAAATTAACTTTTGTTTCTTTCTTAATAACTATATTCATTATGAAAAATATGCACGTGGACCATCAATTACATGAATTCATTCAATTTAACAAACAATGGAGTCGTTGATTTTGAATTGCATTTCTTATTGATATTAATTGTTGAATTCAAAAATAGAGAGTTCCTCGCATCATTTTTGGTTGACAAGGCTCCTCTTTTTGATTCCAAAGCCATTTTTTTTGATACATTGATCATGAAATATAACACATGTGGTTAAACAACCTAGTATATTAATTGAATCAAACAAGCATAAACACCAATAAAAATCCAAATCTATTTAAATCCATCAGCCAAAGGTGCCATTCATAACGGTTTGCATTTCGCACAAATGTTAACTGGTTTAATTCCTAAATAATGAGAATTTCTAATCACCTCGTGTTAATTAGGCTCCTCTTGTTGTTACCAGGACTATTTTTCATGCAATAACCTTGAAATTAACTTCTGATTCTTTCTTAATAACTATATTCATTATGAAAAAAATGCCCATGGACCATCTATAAGATGAATTCATTCAATTTAACAAACAATGGAGTCCTTGATTTTGAATTGCATTTCTTATAGATATTAATTGTTGAATTCAAAAATAGAGAGTTCCTTGCATCATTTTTTGGTTAGCAAGTTTCCTCTTTGGATTCAAAACACACTTTTTGATACATTGATCATGAAATATAACACATGTGGCTAAACAACCTAGTATATTAATTGAATCAAACATGTATAAACATCAATAAAACTCCAAATCTATTTAAATCCATCAGCCAAAGGTGCCATTCATCACGGTTTGCATTTCGCACAAATGTTAACTGGTTTAATTCCTAAATAATGAGAATTTCTAATCATCTCGTGTTAATTAGGCTCCTCTTGTTGTTACCAGGACTATTTTTCATGCAATAACCTTGAAATTAACTTCTGTTTCTTTCTTAATAACTATATTCATTATGAAAAAAATATGCCACATGGACCATCAATTACATGAATTCATTCAATTTAACAAACAATGGAGTCGTTGATTTTGAATTGCATTTCTTATTAGATATTAATTGTTGAATTCAAAAATAGAGAGTTCCTCGCATCATCATTTTTTGTTAGCAAGGCTCCTCTTTTGATTCCAAAGCCACTTTTTGATACATTGATCATGAAATATAACACATGTGGTTAAACAACCTAGTATATTAATTGAATCAAACAAGCATAAACATCAATAAAAATCCAAATCTATTTAAATCCATCAGCCAAAGGTGCCATTCATCACAGTTTGCATTTCGCACAAATGTTAACTGGTTTAATTCCTAAATAATGAGAAATTTCTAATCACCTCGTGTTAATTAGGCTCCTCTTGTTGTTACCAGGACTATTTTTCATGCAATAACCTTGAAATTAACTTTTGTTTCTTTCTTAATAACTATATTCATTATGAAAAAATATGCCACGTGGACCATCAATTACATGAATTAATTCAAATTTTAACAAACAATGGAGTCCTTGATTTTGAATTGCATTTCTTATAGATATTAATTGTTGAATTCAAAAATAGAGAGTTCCTCGCATCATTTTTTGTTAGCAAGGCTCCTCTTTTGATTCCAAAGCCACTTTTTGATACATTGATCATGAAATATAACACATGTGGTTAAACAACCTAGTATATTAATTGAATCAAACAAGCATAAACACCAATAAAAATCCAAATCTATTTAAATCCATCAGCCAAAGGTGCCATTCATCACAGTTTGCATTTCGCACAAATGTTAACTGGTTTAATTCCTAAATAATGAGAATTTCTAATCACCTCGTGTTAATTAGGCTCCTCTTGTTGTTACCAGGACTATTTTTCATGCAATAACCTTGAAATTAACTTCTGATTCTTTCTTAATAACTATATTCATTATGAAAAAAAATGCCCATGGACCATCTATAAGATGAATTCATTCAATTTAACAAACAATGGAGTCCTTGATTTTGAATTGCATTTCTTATAGATATTAATTGTTGAATTCAAAAATAGAGAGTTCCTTGCATCATTTTTGGTTAGCAAGTTTCCTCTTTGGATTCCAAACACACTTTTTTTGATACATTGAGCATGAAATATAACACATGTGGCTAAACAACCTAGTATATTAATTGAATCAAACATGTATAAACATCAATAAAACTCCAAATCTATTTAAATCCATCAGCCAAAGGTGCCATTCATCACGGTTTGCATTTCGCACAAATGTTAACTGGTTTAATTCCTAAATAATGAGAATTTCTAATCATCTCGTGTTAATTAGGCTCCTCTTGTTGTTACCAGGACTATTTTTTCATGCAATAACCTTGAAATTAACTTCTGATTCTTTCTTAATAACTATATTCATTATGAAAAAAAATGCCCATGGACCATCAATTACATGAATTAATTCAATTTAACAAACAATGGAGTCCTTGATTTTGAATTGCATTTCTTATAGATATTAATTGTTGAATTCAAAAATAGAGAGTTCCTCGCATCATTTTTTGTTAGCAAGGCTCCTCTTTTGATTCCAAAGCCACTTTTTGATACATTGATCATGAAATATAACACATGTGGTTAAACAACCTAGTATATTAATTGAATCAAACAAGCATAAACACCAATAAAAATCCAAATCTATTTAAATCCATCAGCCAAAGGTGCCATTCATCACGGTTTGCATTTCGCACAAATGTTAACTGGTTTAATTCCTAAATAATGAGAATTTCTAATCACCTCGTGTTAATTAGGCTCCTCTTGTTGTTACCAGGACTATTTTTCATGCAATAACCTTGAAATTAACTTATGATTCTTTCTTAATAACTATATTCATTATGAAAAAAAAAAATGCCCATGGACCATCAATTACATGAATTAATTCAATTTAACAAACAATGGAGTCCTTGATTTTGAATTGCATTTCTTATAGATATTAATTGTTGAATTTCAAAAATAGAGAGTTCCTCGCATCATTTTTTGTTAGCAAGGCTCCTCTTTTGATTCCAAAGCCACTTTTTGATACATTGATCATGAAATATAACACATGTGGTTAAACAACCTAGTATATTAATTGAATCAAACAAGCATAAACACCAATAAAAATCCAAATCTATTTAAATCCATCAGCCAAAGGTGCCATTCATCACAGTTTGCATTTCGCACACAAATGTTAACTGGTTTAATTCCTAAATAATGAGAATTTCTAATCACCTCGTGTTAATTAGGCTCCTCTTGTTGTTACCAGGACTATTTTTCATGCAATAACCTTGAAATTAACTTCTGATTCTTTCTTAATAACTATATTCATTATGAAAAAAAAATGCCCATGGACCATCTATTAGATGAATTCATTCAATTTAACAAACAATGGAGTCCTTGATTTTGAATTGCATTTTCTTATAGATATTAATTGTTGAATTCAAAAATAGAGAGTTCCTTGCATCATTTTTGGTTAGCAAGTTTCCTCTTTGGATTCAAAAACACATTTTTTTGATACATTGAGCATGAAATATAACACATGTGGCTAAACAACCTAGTATATTAATTGAATCAAACATGTATATAAACATCAATAAAAATCCAAATCTATTTAAATCCATCAGCCAAAGGTGCCATTCATCACGGTTTGCATTTCGCACAAATGTTAACTGGTTTAATTCCTAAATAATGAGAATTTCTAATCATCTCGTGTTAATTAGGCTCCTCTTGTTGTTACCAGGACTATTTTTCATGCAATAACCTTGAAATTAACTTCTGATTCTTTCTTAATAACTATATTCATTATGAAAAAAATGCCCATGGACCATCAATTACATGAATTAATTCAATTTAACAAACAATGGAGTCCTTGATTTTGAATTGCATTTCTTATAGATATTAATTGTTGAATTCAAAAATAGAGAGTTCCTTGCATCATTTTTTGGTTAGCAAGTTTCCTCTTTGGATTCCAAACACACTTTTTGATACATTGAGCATGAAATATAACACATGTGGCTAAACAACCTAGTATATTAATTGAATCAAACATGTATAAACATCAATAAAACTCCAAATCTATTTAAATCCATCAGCCAAAGGTGCCATTCATCACGGTTTGCATTTCGCACAAATGTTAACTGGTTTAATTCCTAAATAATGAGAATTTCTAATCATCTCGTGTTAATTAGGCTCCTCTTGTTGTTACCAGGACTATTTTTCATGCAATAACCTTGAAATTAACTTCTGATTCTTTCTTAATAACTATATTCATAATGAAAAAAAAATGCCCATGGACCATCAATTACATGAATTCATTTCATTTTAACAAACAATGGAGTCCTTGATTTTGAATTGCATTTCTTATAGATATTAATTGTTGAATTCAAAAATAGAGAGTTCCTCGCATCATTTTTTGTTAGCAAGGCTCCTCTTTTGATTCCAAAGCCACTTTTTTGATACATTGATCATGAAATATAACACATGTGGTTAAACAACCTAGTATATTAATTGAATCAAACAAGCATAAACACCAATAAAAATCCAAATCTATTTAAATCCATCAGCCAAAGGTGCCATTCATCACAGTTTGCATTTCGCACAAATGTTAACTGGTTTAATTCCTAAATAATGAGAGAATTTCTCTAATCACCTCGTGTTAATTAGGCTCCTCTTGTTGTTACCAGGACTATTTTTCATGCAATAACCTTGAAATTTAACTTCTGATTCTTTCTTAATAACTATATTCATTATGAAAAAAATGCCCATGGACCATCAATTACATGAATTAATTCAATTTAACAAACAATGGAGTCCTTGATTTTGAATTGCATTTCTTATAGATATTAATTGTTGAATTTCAAAAATAGAGAGTTCCTCGCATCATTTTTTGTTAGCAAGGCTCCTCTTTTGATTCCAAAGCCACTTTTTTGATACATTGATCATGAAATATAACACATGTGGTTAAACAACCTAGTATATTAATTGAATCAAACAAGCATAAAACACCAATAAAAATCCAAATCTATTTAAATCCATCAGCCAAAGGTGCCATTCATCACAGTTTTGCATTTCGCACAAATGTTAACTGGTTTAATTCCTAAATAATGAGAATTTCTAATCACCTCGTGTTAATTAGGCTCCTCTTGTTGTTAACCAGGACTATTTTTCATGCAATAACCTTGAAATTAACTTCTGATTCTTTCTTAATAACTATATTCATTATGAAAAAAATGCACATGGACCATCAATTACATGAATTCATTCAATTTAACAAACAATGGAGTCCTTGATTTTGAATTGCATTTCTTATAGATATTAATTGTTGAATTCAAAAATAGAGAGTTCCTCGCATCATTTTTTGGTTGACAAGGCTCCTCTTTTGATTCCAAAGCCATTTTTTGATACATTGATCATGAAATATAACACATGTGGTTAAACAACCTAGTATATTAATTGAATCAAACAAGCATAAACACCAATAAAAATCCAAATCTATTTAAATCCATCAGCCAAAGGTGCCATTCATCACGGTTTGCATTTCGCACAAATGTTAACTGGTTTAATTCCTAAATAATGAGAATTTCTAATCACCTCGTGTTAATTAGGCTCCTCTTGTTGTTACCAGGACTATTTTTCATGCAATAACCTTGAAATTAACTTCTGATTCTTTCTTAATAACTATATTCATTATGAAAAAAAATGCCCATGGACCATCAATTACATGAATTCATTCAATTTAACAAACAATGGAGTCCTTGATTTTGAATTGCATTTCTTATAGATATTAATTGTTGAATTCAAAAATAGAGAGTTCCTTGCATCATTTTTTGGTTAGCAAGTTTCCTCTTTTGATTCCAAACACACTTTTTTGATACATTGATCATGAAATATAACACATGTGGCTAAACAACCTAGTATATTAATTGAATCAAACATGTATAAACATCAATAAAAAATCCAAATCTATTTAAATCCATCAGCCAAAGGTGCCATTCATCACGGTTTGCATTTCGCACAAATGTTAACTGGTTTAATTCCTAAATAATGAGAATTTCTAATCATCTCGTGTGTTAATTAGGCTCCTCTTGTTGTTACCAGGACTATTTTTCATGCAATAACCTTGAAATTAACTTTTGATTCTTTCTTAATAAAACTATATTCATTATGAAAAAAATGCCCATGGACCATCAATTACATGAATTCATTCAATTTAACAAACAATGGAGTCCTTGATTTTGAATTGCATTTCTTATAGATATTAATTGTTGAATTCAAAAATAGAGAGTTCCTCGCATCATTTTTTGTTAGCAAGGCTCCTCTTTTGATTCCAAAAGCCACTTTTTGATACATTGATCATGAAATATAACACATGTGGTTAAACAACCTAGTATATTAATTGAATCAAACAAGCATAAACACCAATAAAAATCCAAATCTATTTAAATCCATCAGCCAAAGGTGCCATTCATCACAGTTTGCATTTCGCACAAATGTTAACTGGTTTAATTCCTATAATAATGAGAATTTCTAATCACCTCGTGTTTAATTAGGCTCCTCTTGTTGTTACCAGGACTATTTTTCATGCAATAACCTTGAAATTAACTTCTGATTCTTTCTTAATAACTATATTCATTATGAAAAAAATGCCCATGGACCATCAATTACATGAATTAATTCAATTTAACAAACAATGGAGTCCTTGATTTTGAATTGCATTTCTTATAGATATTAATTGTTGAATTCAAAAATAGAGAGAGTTCCTCGCATCATTTTTTGTTAGCAAGGCTCCTCTTTTGATTCCAAAGCCACTTTTTGATACATTGATCATGAAATATAACACATGTGGTTAAACAACCTAGTATATTAATTGAATCAAACAAGCATAAACACCAATAAAAATCCAAATCTATTTAAATCCATCAGCCAAAGGTGCCATTCATCACGGTTTGCATTTCGCACAAATGTTAACTGGTTTAATTCCTAAATAATGAGAATTTCTAATCACCTCGTGTTAATTAGGCTCCTCTTGTTGTTACCAGGACTATTTTTCATGCAATAACCTTGAAATTAACTTCTGATTCTTTCTTAATAACTATATTCATTATGAAAAAAATGCCCATGGACCATCTATAAGATGAATTCATTCAATTTAACAAACAATGGAGTCCTTGATTTTGAATTGCATTTCTTATAGATATTAATTGTTGAATTCAAAAATAGAGAGTTCCTTGCATCATTTTTGGTTAGCAAGTTTCCTCTTTGGATTCCAAACACACTTTTTGATACATTGATCATGAAATATAACACATGTGGCTAAACAACCTAGTATATTAATTGAATCAAACATGTATAAACATCAATAAAACTCCAAATCTATTTTAAATCCATCAGCCAAAGGTGCCATTCATCACGGTTTGCATTTCGCACAAATGTTAACTGGTTTAATTCCTAAATAATGAGAATTTCTAATCATCTCGTGTTAATTAGGCTCCTCTTGTTGTTACCAGGACTATTTTTCATGCAATAACCTTGAAATTAACTTCTGATTCTTTCTTAATAATAACTATATTCATTATGAAAAAAAAATGCACATGGACCATCAATTACATGAATTAATTCAATTTAACAAACAATGGAGTCCTTGATTTTGAATTGCATTTCTTATAGATATTAATTGTTGAATTCAAAAATAGAGAGTTCCTCGCATCATTTTTTTGTTAGCAAGGCTCCTCTTTTGATTCCAAAGCCACTTTTTTGATACATTGATCATGAAATATAACACATGTGGTTAAACAACCTAGTATATTAATTGAATCAAACAAGCATAAACACCAATAAAAAAAATCCAAATCTATTTAAATCCATCAGCCAAAGGTGCCATTCATCACAGTTTGCATTTCGCACAAATGTTAACTGGTTTAATTCCTAAATAATGAGAATTTCTAATCACCTCGTGTTAATTAGGCTCCTCTTGTTGTTACCAGGACTATTTTTCATGCAATAACCTTGAAATTAACTTCTGATTCTTTCTTAATAACTATATTCATTATGAAAAAAAAATGCCCATGGACCATCAATTACATGAATTAATTCAATTTTAACAAACAATGGAGTCCTTGATTTTGAATTGCATTTCTTATAGATATTAATTGTTGAATTCAAAAATAGAGAGTTCCTCGCATCATTTTTTGTTAGCAAGGCTCCTCTTTTGATTCCAAAGCCACTTTTTGATACATTGATCATGAAATATAACACATGTGGTTAAACAACCTAGTATATTAATTGAATCAAACAAGCATAAACACCAATAAAAATCCAAATCTATTTAAATCCATCAGCCAAAGGTGCCATTCATCACGGTTTGCATTTCGCACAAATGTTAACTGGTTTAATTCCTAAATAATGAGAATTTCTAATCACCTCGTGTTAATTAGGCTCCTCTTGTTGTTACCAGGACTATTTTTCATGCAATAACCTTGAAATTAACTTCTGTTTCTTTCTTAATAACTATATTCATTATGAAAAAAAATGCCCATGGACCATCAATTACATGAATTCATTCAATTTAACAAACAATGGAGTCCTTGATTTTGAATTGCATTTCTTATAGATATTAATTGTTGAATTCAAAAATAGAGAGTTCCTCGCATCATTTTTTGTTAGCAAGGCTCCTCTTTTGATTCCAAAGCCACTTTTTTGATACATTGATCATGAAATATAACACATGTGTGGTTAAACAACCTAGTATATTAATTGAATCAAACAAGCATAAACACCAATAAAAATCCAAATCTATTTAAATCCATCAGCCAAAGGTGCCATTCATCACAGTTTGCATTTCGCACAAATGTTAAATGGTTTAATTCCTAAATAATGAGAATTTCTAATCACCTCGTGTTAATTAGGCTCCTCTTGTTGTTACCAGGACTATTTTTCATGCAATAACCTTGAAATTAACTTCTGATTCTTTCTTAATAAACTATATTCATTATGAAAAAAATGCCCATGGACCATCAATTACATGAATTAATTCAATTTAACAAACAATGGAGTCCTTGATTTTGAATTGCATTTCTTATAGATATTAATTGTTGAATTCAAAAATAGAGAGTTCCTCGCATCATTTTTTTTTGTTAGCAAGGCTCCTCTTTTGATTCCAAAGCCACTTTTTTGATACATTGATCATGAAATATAACACATGTGGTTAAACAACCTAGTATATTAATTGAATCAAACAAGCATAAAACACCAATAAAAATCCAAATCTATTTAAATCCATCAGCCAAAGGTGCCATTCATCACAGTTTGCATTTCGCGCACAAATGTTAACTGGTTTTTAATTCCTAAATAATGAGAATTTCTAATCACCTCGTGTTAATTAGGCTCCTCTTGTTGTTACCAGGACTATTTTTCATGCAATAACCTTGAAATTAACTTCTGATTCTTTCTTAATAACTATATTCATTATGAAAAAAAAATGCCCATGGACCATCTAAAAGATGAATTCATTCAATTTAACAAACAAATGGAGTCCTTGATTTTGAATTGCATTTCTTATAGATATTAATTGTTGAATTCAAAAATAGAGAGTTCCTTGCATCATTTTTGGTTAGCAAGTTTCCTCTTTGGATTCCAAACACACTTTTTGATACATTGAGCATGAAAATATAACACATGTGGCTAAACAACCTAGTATATTAATTGAATCAAACATGCATAAACATCAATAAAAACTCCAAATCTATTTAAATCCATCAGCCAAAGGTGCCATTCATCACGGTTTGCATTTCGCACAAATGTTAACTGGTTTAATTCCTAAATATAATGAGAATTTCTAATCATCTCGTGTTAATTAGGCTCCTCTTGTTGTTACCAGGACTATTTTTCATGCAATAACCTTGAAATTAACTTCTGATTTCTTTCTTAATAACTATATTCATTATGAAAAAAAATGCCCATGGACCATCAATTACATGAATTAATTCAATTTAACAAACAATGGAGTCCTTGATTTTGAATTGCATTTCTTATAGATATTAATTGTTGAATTCAAAAATAGAGAGTTCCTCGCATCATTTTTTGTTAGCAAGGCTCCTCTTTTGATTCCAAAGCCACTTTTTGATACATTGATCATGAAATATAACACATGTGGTTAAACAACCTAGTATATTAATTGAATCAAAACAAGCATAAACACCAATAAAAATCCAAATCTATTTAAATCCATCAGCCAAAGGTGCCATTCATCATCACGGTTTGCATTTCGCACAAATGTTAACTGGTTTAATTCCTAAATAATGAGAATTTCTAATCACCTCGTGTTAATTAGGCTCCTCTTGTTGTTACCAGGACTATTTTTCATGCAATAACCTTGAAATTAACTTCTGATTCTTTCTTAATAACTATATTCATTATGAAAAAAATGCCCATGGACCATCAATTACATGAATTAATTCAATTTAAAAAAACAATGGAGTCCTTGATTTTGAATTGCATTTCTTATAGATATTAATTGTTGAATTCAAAAATAGAGAGTTCCTCGCATCATTTTTTGTTAGCAAGGCTCCTCTTTTGATTCCAAAGCCACTTTTTGATACATTGATCATGAAATATAACACATGTGGTTAAACAACCTAGTATATTAATTGAATCAAACAAGCATAAACACCAATAAAAATCCAAATCTATTTAAATCCATCAGCCAAAGGTGCCATTCATCACAGGTTTGCATTTCGCACAAATGTTAACTGTTTTAATTCCTAAATAATGAGAATTTCTAATCACCTCGTGTTAATTAGGCTCCTCTTGTTGTTACCAGGACTATTTTTCATGCAATAACCTTGAAATTAACTTTTGATTCTTTCTTAATAACTATATTCATTATGAAAAAAAATGCCCATGGACCATCAATAACATGAATTAATTCAATTTAACAAACAATGGAGTCCTTGATTTTGAATTGCATTTCTTATAAATATTAATTGTTGAATTCAAAAATAGAGAGTTCCTCGCATCATTTTTTGTTAGCAAGGCTCCTCTTTTGATTCCAAAGCCTTTTTTTGATACATTGATCATGAAATATAACACATGTGTGGTTAAACAACCTAGTATATTAATTGAATCAAACAAGCATAAACACCAATAAAAATCCAAATCTATTTAAATCCATCAGCCAAAGGTGCCATTCATCACGGTTTGCATTTCGCACAAATGTTAACTGGTTTAATTCCTAAATAATGAGAATTTCTAATCACCTCGTGTTAATTAGGCTCCTCTTGTTGTTACCAGGACTATTTTTCATGCAATAACCTTGAAATTAAACTTCTGATTCTTTCTTAATAATAACTATATTCATTATGAAAAAAATGCCCATGGACCATCAATTACATGAATTCATTCAATTTAACAAACAATGGAGTCCTTGATTTTGAATTGCATTTCTTATAGATATTAATTGTTGAATTCAAAAATAGAGAGTTCCTCGCATCATTTTTTGTTAGCAAGGCTCCTCTTTTGATTCCAAAGCCACTTTTTGATACATTGATCATGAAATATAACACATGTGGTTAAACAACCTAGTATATTAATTGAATCAAACAAGCATAAACACCAATAAAAATCCAAATCTATTTAAATCCATCAGCCAAAGGTGCCATTCATCACGGTTTGCATTTCGCACAAATGTTAAACTGGTTTAATTCCTAAATAATGAGAATTTCTAATCACCTCGTGTTAATTAGGCTCCTCTTGTTGTTACCAGGACTATTTTTCATGCAATAACCTTGAAATTAACTTCTGATTCTTTCTTAATAACTATATTCATTATGAAAAAAAAATGCCCATGGACCATCAATTACATGAATTAATTCAATTTAACAAACAATGGAGTCCTTGATTTTGAATTGCATTTCTTTATAGATATTAATTGTTGAATTCAAAAATAGAGAGTTCCTCGCATCATTTTTTGTTAGCAAGGCTCCTCTTTTGATTCCAAAGCCACTTTTTGATACATTGATCATGAAAATATAACACATGTGGTTAAACAACCTAGTATATTAATTGAATCAAACAAGCATAAACACCAATAAAAATCCAAATCTATTTAAATCCATCAGCCAAAGGTGCCATTCATCACCGTTTTCATTTCGCACAAATGTTAACTGGTTTAATTCCTAAATAATGAGAATTTCTAATCACCTCGTGTTAATTAGGCTCCTCTTGTTGTTACCAGGACTATTTTTCATGCAATAACCTTGAAATTAACTTCTGATTCATTCTTAATAACTATATTCATTATGAAAAAAATGCCCATGGACCATCTAAAAGATGAATTCATTCAATTTAACAAACAATGGAGTCCTTGATTTTGAATTGCATTTCTTATAGATATTAATTGTTGAATTCAAAAATAGAGAGTTCCTTGCATCATTTTTTTTGGTTAGCAAGTTTCCTCTTTGGATTCCAAACACACTTTTTTGATACATTGGGCATGAATATATAACACATGTGGCTAAACAACCTAGTATATTAATTGAATCAAACATGCATAAACATCAATAAAACTCCAAATCTATTTAAATCCATCAGCCAAAGGTGCCATTCATCACGGTTTGCATTTCGGACAAATGTTAACTGGTTTAATTCCTAAATAATGAGAATTTCTAATCATCTCGTGTTAATTAGGCTCCTCTTGTTGTTACCAGGACTATTTTTCATGCAATAACCTTGAAATTAACTTCTGATTCTTTCTTAATAACTATATTCATTATGAAAAAAAAATGCCCATGGACCATCAATTACATGAATTAATTCAAATTTAACCAAACAATGGAGTCCTTGATTTTGAATTGCATTTCTTATAGATATTAATTGTTGAATTCAAAAATAGAGAGTTCCTCGCATCATTTTTTGTTAGCAAGGCTCCTCTTTTGATTCCAAAGCCACTTTTTTGATACATTGATCATGAAATATAACACATGTGGTTAAACAACCTAGTATATTAATTGAATCAAACAAGCATAAACACCAATAAAAATCCAAATCTATTTAAATCCATCAGCCAAAGGTGCCATTCATCACGGTTTGCATTTCGCACAAATGTTAACTGGTTTAATTCCTAAATAATGAGAATTTCTAATCACCTCGTGTTAATTAGGCTCCTCTTGTTGTTACCAGGACTATTTTTCATGCAATAACCTTGAAATTAACTTATGATTCTTTCTTAATAACTATATTCATTATGAAAAAAAATGCCCATGGACCATCAATTACATGAATTAATTCAATTTAACAAACAATGGAGTCCTTGATTTTGAATTGCATTTCTTATAGATATTAATTGTTGAATTCAAAAATAGAGAGTTCCTCGCATCATTTTTTGTTAGCAAGGCTCCTCTTTTGATTCCAAAGCCACTTTTTGATACATTGATCATGAAATATAACACATGTGGTTAAACAACCTAGTATATTAATTGAATCAAACAAGCATAAACACCAATAAAAATCCAAATCTATTTAAATCCATCAGCCAAAGGTGCCATTCATCACAGTTTGCATTTCGCACAAATGTTAACTGGTTTAATTCCTAAATAATGAGATTTTCTAATCACCTCGTGTTAATTAGGCTCCTCTTGTTGTTACCAGGACTATTTTTCATGCAATAACCTTGAAATTAACTTTTGATTCTTTCTTAATAACTATATTCATTATGAAAAAAAATGCCCATGGACCATCAATTACATGAATTAATTCAATTTAACAAACAATGGAGTCCTTGATTTTGAATTGCATTTCTTATAGATATTAATTGTTGAATTCAAAAATAGAGAGTTCCTCGCATCATTTTTTGTTAGCAAGGCTCCTCTTTTGATTCCAAAGCCTTTTTTTTTGATACATTGATCATGAAATATAACACATGTGGTTAAACAACCTAGTATATTAATTGAATCAAACAAGCATAAACACCAATAAAAATCCAAATCTATTTAAATCCATCAGCCAAAGGTGCCATTCATCACGGTTTGCATTTCGCACAAATGTTAACTGGTTTAATTCCTAAATAATGAGAATTTCTAATCACCTCGTGTTAATTAGGCTCCTCTTGTTGTTTACCAGGACTATTTTTCATGCAATAACCTTGAAATTAACTTATGATTCTTTCTTAATAACTATATTCATTATGAAAAAAATAATGCCACATGGACCATCAATTACATGAATTAATTCAATTTAACAAACAATGGAGTCCTTGATTTTGAATTGCATTTCTTATAGATATTAATTGTTGAATTCAAAAATAGAGAGTTCCTCGCATCATTTTTTGTTAGCAAGGCTCCTCTTTTGATTCCAAAGCCACTTTTTGATACATTGATCATGAAATATAACACATGTGGTTAAACAACCTAGTATATTAATTGAATCAAACAAGCATAAACACCAATAAAAATCCAAATCTATTTAAATCCATCAGCCAAAGGTGCCATTCATCACAGTTTGCATTTCGCACAAATGTTAACTGGTTTAATTCCTAAATAATGAGAATTTCTAATCACCTCGTGTTAATTAGGCTCCTCTTGTTGTTACCAGGACTATTTTTCATGCAATAACCTTGAAATTAACTTCTGATTCTTTCTTAATAACTATATTCATTATGAAAAAAAAATGCCCATGGACCATCTATAAGATGAATTCATTCAATTTAACAAACAATGGAGTCCTTGATTTTGAATTGCATTTCTTATAGATATTAATTGTTGAATTCAAAAATAGAGAGTTCCTTGCATCATTTTTTGGTTAGCAAGGCTCCTTTTTGATTCCAAACACACTTTTTGATACATTGAGCATGAAATATAACACATGTGGCTAAACAACCTAGTATATTAATTGAATCAAACATGTATAAACATCAATAAAACTCCAAATCTATTTAAATCCATCAGCCAAAGGTGCCATTCATCACGGTTTGCATTTCGCACAAATGTTAACTGGTTTAATTCCTAAATAATGAGAATTTCTAATCATCTCGTGTTAATTAGGCTCCTCTTGTTGTTACCAGGACTATTTTTCATGCAATAACCTTGAAATTAACTTCTGATTCTTTCTTAATAACTATATTCATTATGAAAAAAAATGCCCATGGACCATCAATTACATGAATTCATTCAATTTAACAAACAATGGAGTCCTTGATTTTGAATTGCATTTCTTATAGATATTAATTGTTGAATTCAAAAATAGAGAGTTCCTCGCATCATTTTTGGTTGACAAGGCTCCTCTTTTGATTCCAAAGCCATTTTTTGATACATTGATCATGAAATATAACACATGTGGTTAAACAACCTAGTATATTAATTGAATCAAACAAGCATAAACACCAATAAAAATCCAAATCTATTTAAATCCATCAGCCAAAGGTGCCATTCATCACGGTTTGCATTTCGCACAAATGTTAACTGGTTTAATTCCTAAATAATGAGAATTTCTAATCACCTCGTGTTAATTAGGCTCCTCTTGTTTGTTACCAGGACTATTTTTCATGCAATAACCTTGAAATTAACTTCTGATTCTTTCTTAATAACTATATTCATTATGAAAAAAAAAAATGCCCATGGACCATTTATAAGATGAATTCATTCAATTTAACAAACAATGGAGTCCTTGATTTTGAATTGCATTTCTTATAGATATTAATTGTTGAATTCAAAAATAGAGAGTTCCTTGCATCATTTTTTTGGTTAGCAAGTTTCCTCTTTGGATTCCAAACACACTTTTTGATACATTGATCATGAAATATAACACATGTGGCTAAACAACCTAGCATATTAATTGAATCAAACATGTATAAACATCAATAAAAATCCAAATCTATTTAAATCCATCAGCCAAAGGTGCCATTCATCACGGTTTGCATTTCGCACAAATGTTAACTGGTTTAATTCCTAAATAATGAGAATTTCTAATCATCTCGTGTTAATTAGGCTCCTCTTGTTGTTACCAGGACTATTTTTCATGCAATAACCTTGAAATTAACTTATGATTCTTTCTTAATAACTATATTCATTATGAAAAAAAATGCCCATGGACCATCAATTACATGAATTAATTCAATTTAACAAACAATGGAGTCCTTGATTTTGAATTGCATTTTTCTTATAGATATTAATTGTTGAATTCAAAAATAGAGAGTTCCTCGCATCATTTTTTGTTAGCAAGGCTCCTCTTTTGATTCCAAAGCCACTTTTTTTTGATACATTGATCATGAAATATAACACATGTGGTTAAACAACCTAGTATATTAATTGAATCAAACAAGCATAAAAAAAACCAATAAAAATCCAAATCTATTTAAATCCATCAGCCAAAGGTGCCATTCATCACAGTTTGCATTTCGCACAAATGTTAACTGGTTTAATTCCTAAATAATGAGAATTTCTAATCACCTCGTGTTAATTAGGCTCCTCTTGTTGTTACCAGGACTATTTTTCATGCAATAACCTTGAAATTAACTTCTGATTCTTTCTTAATAACTATATTCATTATGAAAAAAATGCCCATGGACCATCAATTACATGAATTAATTCAATTTAACAAACAATGGAGTCCTTGATTTTGAATTGCATTTCTTATAGATATTAATTGTTGAATTCAAAAATAGAGAGTTCCTCGCATCATTTTTTGTTAGCAAGGCTCCTCTTTTGATTCCAAACACACTTTTTGATACATTGATCATGAAATATAACACATGTGGTTAAACAACCTAGTATATTAATTGAATCAAACAAGCATAAACACCAATAAAAATCCAAATCTATTTAAATCCATCAGCCAAAGGTGCCATTCATCACAGTTTGCATTTCGCACAAATGTTAACTGGTTTAATTCCTAAATAATGAGAATTTCTAATCACCTCGTGTTAATTAGGCTCCTCTTGTTGTTACCAGGACTATTTTTCATGCAATAACCTTGAAATTAACTTTTGATTTCTTTCTTAATAACTATATTCATTATGAAAAAAAATGCACATGGACCATCAATTACATGAATTCATTCAATTTAACAAACAATGGAGTCCTTGATTTTGAATTGCATTTCTTATAGATATTAATTGTTGAATTCAAAAATAGAGAGTTCCTCGCATCATTTTTGGTTAGCAAGGCTCCTCTTTTGATTCCAAAGCCACATTTTTTGATACATTGATCATGAAATATAACACATGTGGTTAAACAACCTAGTATATTAATTGAATCAAACAAGCATAAACACCAATAAAAAATCCAAATCTATTTAAATCCATCAGCCAAAGGTGCCATTCATCACGGTTTGATTTTTCGCACAAATGTTAACTGGTTTAATTCCTAAATAATGAGAATTTCTAATCACCTCGTGTTAATTAGGCTCCTCTTGTTGTTACCAGGACTATTTTTCATGCAATAACCTTGAAATTAACTTATGATTCTTTCTTAATAACTATATTCATTATGAAAAAAATGCCCATGGACCATCAATTACATGAATTAATTCAATTTTAACAAACAATGGAGTCCTTGATTTTGAATTGCATTTCTTATAGATATTAATTGTTGAATTCAAAAATAGAGAGTTCCTCGCATCATTTTTTGTTAGCAAGGCTCCTCTTTTGATTCCAAAGCCACTTTTTGATACATTGATCATGAAATATAACACATGTGGTTAAACAACCTAGTATATTAATTGAATCAAACAAGCATAAACACCAATAAAAATCCAAATCTATTTAAATCCATCAGCCAAAGGTGCCATTCATCACGGTTTGCATTTCGCACAAATGTTAACTGGTTTAATTCCTAAATAATGAGAATTTCTAATCACCTCGTGTTAATTAGGCTCCTCTTGTTGTTACCAGGACTATTTTTCATGCAATAACCTTGAAATTAACTTATGATTCTTTCTTAATAACTATATTCATTATGAAAAAAAATGCCCATGGACCATCAATTACATGAATTAATTCAATTTAACAAACAATGGAGTCCTTGATTTTGAATTGCATTTCTTATAGATATTAATTGTTGAATTCAAAAATAGAGAGTTCCTCGCATCATTTTTTGTTAGCAAGGCTCCTCTTTTGATTCCAAAGCCACTTTTTGATACATTGATCATGAAATATAACACATGTGGTTAAACAACCTAGTATATTAATTGAATCAAACAAGCATAAACACCAATAAAAATCCAAATCTATTTAAATCCATCAGCCAAAGGTGCCATTCATCACAGTTTGCATTTCGCACAAATGTTAACTGGTTTAATTCCTAAATAATGAGAATTTCTAATCACCTCGTGTTAATTAGGCTCCTCTTGTTGTTACCAGGACTATTTTTCATGCAATAACCTTGAAATTAACTTTTGTTTCTTTCTTAATAACTATATTCATTATGAAAAAAATGCACATGGACCATCAATTACATGAATTCATTCAATTTAACAAACAATGGAGTCCTTGATTTTGAATTGCATTTCTTATAGATATTAATTGTTGAATTCAAAAATAGAGAGTTCCTCGCATCATTTTTGGTTGACAAGGCTCCTCTTTTGATTCCAAAGCCATTTTTTTGATACATTGATCATGAAATATAACACATGTGGTTAAACAACCTAGTATATTAATTGAATCAAACAAGCATAAACACCAATAAAAATCCAAATCTATTTAAATCCATCAGCCAAAGGTGCCATTCATCACGGTTTGCATTTCGCACAAATGTTAACTGGTTTAATTCCTAAATAATGAGAATTTCTAATCACCTCGTGTTAATTAGGCTCCTCTTGTTGTTACCAGGACTATTTTTCATGCAATAACCTTGAAATTAACTTCTGATTCTTTCTTAATAACTATATTCATTATGAAAAAAATGCCCATGGACCATCAATTACATGAATTCATTCAATTTAACAAACAATGGAGTCCTTGATTTTGAATTGCATTTCTTATAGATATTAATTGTTGAATTCAAAAATAGAGAGTTCCTCGCATCATTTTTTTTGTTAGCAAGGCTCCTCTTTTGATTCCAAAGCCACTTTTTGATACATTGATCATGAAATATAACACATGTGGTTAAACAACCTAGTATATTAATTGAATCAAACAAGCATAAACACCAATAAAAATCCAAATCTATTTAAATCCATCAGCCCAAAGGTGCCATTCATCACAGTTTGCATTTCGCGCACAAATGTTAACTGGTTTAATTCCTAAATAATGAGAATTTCTAATCACCTCGTGTTAATTAGGCTCCTCTTGTTGTTACCAGGACTATTTTTTTCATGCAATAACCTTGAAATTAACTTTTGATTCTTTCTTAATAACTATATTCATTATGAAAAAAAAATGCCCATGGACCATCAATTAGATGAATTCAATTCAATTTAACAAACAATGGAGTCCTTGATTTTGAATTGCATTTCTTATAGATATTAATTGTTGAATTCAAAAATAGAGAGTTCCTTGCATCATTTTTGGTTAGCAAGTTTCCTCTTTGGATTCCAAACACACTTTTTGATACATTGATCATGAAATATAACACATGTGGCTAAACAACCTAGTATATTAATTGAATCAAACATGTATAAACATCAATAAAACTCCAAATCTATTTAAATCCATCAGCCAAAGGTGCCATTCATCACGGTTTGCATTTCGCACACAAATGTTAACTGGTTTAATTCCTAAATAATGAGAATTTCTAATCACCTCGTGTTAATTAGGCTCCTCTTGTTGTTACCAGGACTATTTTTCATGCAATAACCTTGAAATTAACTTCTGATTCTTTCTTAATAACTATATTCATTATGAAAAAAATGCCCATGGACCATCAATTACATGAATTAATTCAATTTAACAAACAATGGAGTCCTTGATTTTGAATTGCATTTCTTATAGATATTAATTGTTGAATTCAAAAATAGAGAGTTCCTCGCATCATTTTTTTTGTTAGCAAGGCTCCTCTTTTGATTCCAAAGCCACTTTTTTGATACATTGATCATGAAATATAACACATGTGGTTAAACAACCTAGTATATTAATTGAATCAAACAAGCATAAACACCAATAAAAATCCAAATCTATTTAAATCCATCAGCCAAAGGTGCCATTCATCACAGTTTGCATTTCGCACAAATGTTAACTGGTTTAATTCCTAAATAATGAGAATTTCTAATCACCTCGTGTTAATTAGGCTCCTCTTGTTGTTACCAGGACTATTTTTCATGCAATAACCTTGAAATTAACTTATGATTCTTTCTTAATAACTATATTCATTATGAAAAAAATGCCCATGGACCATCAATTACATGAATTCATTCAATTTAACAAACAATGGAGTCCTTGATTTTGAATTGCATTTCTTATAGATATTAATTGTTGAATTCAAAAATAGAGAGTTCCTCGCATCATTTTTGGTTGACAAGGCTCCTCTTTTGATTCCAAAGCCATTTTTTTTGATACATTGATCATGAAATATAACACATGTGGTTAAAACAACCTAGTATATTAATTGAATCAAACAAGCATAAACACCAATAAAAATCCAAATCTATTTAAATCCATCAGCCAAAGGTGCCATTCATCACGGTTTGCATTTCGCACAAATGTTAACTGGTTTAATTCCTAAATAATGAGAATTTCTAATCACCTCGTGTTAATTAGGCTCCTCTTGTTGTTACCAGGGACTATTTTTCATGCAATAACCTTGAAATTAACTTTTGATTTCTTTCTTAATAACTATATTCATTATGAAAAAAATGCCCATGGACCATCAATTACATGAATTAATTCAATTTAACAAACAATGGAGTCCTTGATTTTGAATTGCATTTCTTATAGATATTAATTGTTGAATTCAAAAATAGAGAGTTCCTCGCATCATTTTTTGTTAGCAAGGCTCCTCTTTTGATTCCAAAGCCACTTTTTGATACATTGATCATGAAATATAACACATGTGGTTAAACAACCTAGTATATTAATTGAATCAAACAAGCATAAACACCAATAAAAATCCAAATCTATTTAAATCCATCAGCCAAAGGTGCCATTCATCACAGTTTGCATTTCGCACAAATGTTAACTGGTTTAATTCCTAAATAATGAGAATTTCTAATCACCTCGTGTTAATTAGGCTCCTCTTGTTGTTACCAGGACTATTTTTCATGCAATAACCTTGAAATTAACTTTTGATTCTTTCTTAATAACTATATTCATTATGAAAAAAAATGCCCATGGACCATCAATAACATGAATTCATTCAATTTAACAAACAATGGAGTCCTTGATTTTGAATTGCATTTCTTATAGATATTAATTGTTGAATTCAAAAATAGAGAGTTCCTTGCATCATTTTTTGGTTAGCAAGTTTCCTCTTTGGATTCCAAACACACTTTTTGATACATTGATCATGAAATATAACACATGTGGCTAAACAACCTAGTATATTAATTGAATCAAACATGTATAAACATCAATAAAACTCCAAATCTATTTAAATCCATCAGCCAAAGGTGCCATTCATCACGGTTTGCATTTCGCACAAATGTTAACTGGTTTAATTCCTAAATAATGAGAATTTCTAATCACCTCGTGTTAATTAGGCTCCTCTTGTTGTTACCAGGACTATTTTTCATGCAATAACCTTGAAATTAACTTCTGATTCTTTCTTAATAACTATATTCATTATGAAAAAAATGCCCATGGACCATCAATTACATGAATTAATTCAATTTAACAAACAATGGAGTCCTTGATTTTGAATTGCATTTCTTATAGATATTAATTGTTGAATTCAAAAATAGAGAGTTCCTCGCATCATTTTTTGTTAGCAAGGCTCCTCTTTTGATTCCAAAGCCACTTTTTTGATACATTGATCATGAAATATAACACATGTGGTTAAACAACCTAGTATATTAATTGAATCAAACAAGCATAAACACCAATAAAAATCCAAATCTATTTAAATCCATCAGCCAAAGGTGCCATTCATCACAGTTTGCATTTCGCACAAATGTTAACTGGTTTAATTCCTAAATAATGAGAATTTCTAATCACCTCGTGTTAATTAGGCTCCTCTTGTTGTTACCAGGACTATTTTTCATGCAATAACCTTGAAATTAACTTCTGATTCTTTCTTAATAACTATATTCATTATGAAAAAAATGCCCATGGACCATCAATTACATGAATTAATTCAATTTAACAAACAATGGAGTCCTTGATTTTGAATTGCATTTCTTATAGATATTAATTGTTGAATTCAAAAATAGAGAGTTCCTCGCATCATTTTTTGTTAGCAAGGCTCCTCTTTTGATTCCAAAGCCACTTTTTGATACATTGATCATGAAATATAACACATGTGGTTAAACAACCTAGTATATTAATTGAATCAAACAAGCATAAACACCAATAAAAATCCAAATCTATTTAAATCCATCAGCCAAAGGTGCCATTCATCACGGTTTGCATTTCGCACAAATGTTAACTGGTTTAATTCCTAAATAATGAGAATTTCTAATCACCTCGTGTTAATTAGGCTCCTCTTGTTGTTACCAGGACTATTTTTCATGCAATAACCTTGAAATTAACTTTTGATTCTTTCTTAATAACTATATTCATTATGAAAAAAATGCCCATGGACCATCAATTACATGAATTAATTCAATTTAACAAACAATGGAGTCCTTGATTTTGAATTGCATTTCTTATAGATATTAATTGTTGAATTCAAAAATAGAGAGTTCCTTGCATCATTTTTGGTTAACAAGGCTCCTCTTTTGATTCCAAACACACTTTTTGATACATTGATCATGAAATATAACACATGTGGTTAAACAACCTAGTATATTAATTGAATCAAACAAGCATAAACATCAATAAAAATCCAAATCTATTTAAATCCATCAGCCAAAGGTGCCATTCATCACGGTTTGCATTTCGCACAAATGTTAACTGGTTTAATTCCTAAATAATGAGAATTTCTAATCACCTCGTGTTAATTAGGCTCCTCTTGTTGTTACCAGGACTATTTTTCATGCAATAACCTTGAAATTAACTTCTGATTCTTTCTTAATAACTATATTCATTATGAAAAAAAATGCCCATGGACCATCAATTACATGAATTAATTCAATTTAACAAACAATGGAGTCCTTGATTTTGAATTGCATTTCTTATAGATATTAATTGTTGAATTCAAAAATAGAGAGTTCCTCGCATCATTTTTTGTTAGCAAGGCTCCTCTTTTGATTCCAAAGCCACTTTTTTGATACATTGATCATGAAATATAACACATGTGGTTAAACAACCTAGTATATTAATTGAATCAAACAAGCATAAACACCAATAAAAATCCAAATCTATTTAAATCCATCAGCCAAAGGTGCCATTCATCACGGTTTTGCATTTCGCACAAATGTTAACTGGTTTAATTCCTAAATAATGAGAATTTCTAATCACCTCGTGTTAATTAGGCTCCTCTTGTTGTTACCAGGACTATTTTTCATGCAATAACCTTGAAATTAACTTTCTGATTCTTTCTTAATAACTATATTCATTATGAAAAAAAATGCCCATGGACCATCAATTACATGAATTAATTCAATTTAACAAACAATGGAGTCCTTGATTTTGAATTGCATTTCTTATAGATATTAATTGTTGAATTCAAAAATAGAGAGTTCCTCGCATCATTTTTTTGTTAGCAAGGCTCCTCTTTTGATTCCAAAGCCACTTTTTGATACATTGATCATGAAATATAACACATGTGGTTTAAACAACCTAGTATATTAATTGAATCAAAACAAGCATAAACACCAATAAAAATCCAAATCTATTTAAATCCATCAGCCAAAGGTGCCATTCATCACGGTTTTGCATTTCGCACAAATGTTAACTGGTTTAATTCCTAAATAATGAGAATTTCTAATCACCTCGTGTTAATTAGGCTCCTCTTGTTGTTACCAGGACTATTTTTCATGCAATAACCTTGAAATTAACTTCTGTTTCTTTCTTAATAACTATATTCATTATGAAAAAAATGCCCATGGACCATCAATTACATGAATTAATTCAATTTAACAAACAATGGAGTCCTTGATTTTGAATTGCATTTCTTATAGATATTAATTGTTGAATTCAAAAATAGAGAGTTCCTCGCATCATTTTTTGGTTAGCAAGGCTCCTCTTTTGATTCCAAAGCCACTTTTTTTTGATACATTGATCATGAAATATAACACATGTGGTTAAACAACCTAGTATATTAATTGAATCAAACAAGCATAAACACCAATAAAAATCCAAATCTATTTAAATCCATCAGCCAAAGGTGCCATTCATCACGGTTTGCATTTCGCACAAATGTTAACTGGTTTAATTCCTAAATAATGAGAATTTCTAATCACCTCGTGTTAATTAGGCTCCTCTTGTTGTTACCAGGACTATTTTTCATGCAATAACCTTGAAATTAACTTCTGTTTCTTTCTTAATAACTATATTCATTATGAAAAAAATGCCCATGGACCATCAATTACATGAATTAATTCAATTTAACAAACAATGGAGTCCTTGATTTTGAATTGCATTTCTTATAGATATTAATTGTTGAATTCAAAAATAGAGAGTCTCCTCTTTTGATTCCAAAGCCATTTTTTGATACATTGATCATGAAATATAACACATGTGGTTAAACAACCTAGTATATTAATTGAATCAAACAAGCATAAACACCAATAAAAATCCAAATCTATTTAAATCCATCAGCCAAAGGTGCCATTCATCACGGTTTGCATTTCGCACAAATGTTAACTGGTTTAATTCCTAAATAATGAGAATTTCTAATCACCTCGTGTTAATTAGGCTCCTCTTGTTGTTACCAGGACTATTTTTCATGCAATAACCTTGAAATTAACTTCTGATTCTTTCTTAATAACTATATTCATTATGAAAAAAATGCCCATGGACCATCAATTACATGAATTAATTCAATTTAACAAACAATGGAGTCCTTGATTTTGAATTGCATTTCTTATAGATATTAATTGTTGAATTCAAAAATAGAGAGTTCCTCGCATCATTTTTTGTTAGCAAGGCTCCTCTTTTGATTCCAAAGCCACTTTTTGATACATTGATCATGAATATATAACACATGTGGTTAAACAACCTAGTATATTAATTGAATCAAACAAGCATAAACACCAATAAAAAATCCAAATCTATTTAAATCCATCAGCCAAAGGTGCCATTCATCACGGTTTGCATTTCGCACAAATGTTAACTGGTTTAATTCCTAAATAATGAGAATTTCTAATCACCTCGTGTTAATTAGGCTCCTCTTGTTGTTACCAGGACTATTTTTTCATGCAATAACCTTGAAATTAACTTCTGATTCTTTCTTAATAACTATATTCATTATGAAAAAAAAAAATGCCCATGGACCATCAATTACATGAATTAATTCAATTTAACAAACAATGGAGTCCTTGATTTTGAATTGCATTTCTTATAGATATTAATTGTTGAATTCAAAAATAGAGAGTTCCTCGCATCATCATTTTTGGTTGACAAGCTCCTCCTCTTTTGATTCCAAAGCCATTTTTTGATACATTGATCATGAAATATAACACATGTGGTTAAACAACCTAGTATATTAATTGAATCAAACAAGCATAAACACCAATAAAAATCCAAATCTATTTAAATCCATCAGCCAAAGGTGCCATTCATCACGGTTTGCATTTCGCACAAATGTTAACTGGTTTAATTCCTAAATAATGAGAATTTCTAATCACCTCGTGTTAATTAGGCTCCTCTTGTTGTTTACCAGGACTATTTTTCATGCAATAACCTTGAAATTAACTTCTGATTCTTTCTTAATAACTATATTCATTATGAAAAAAATGCCCATGGACCATCAATTACATGAATTAATTCAATTTAACAAACAATGGAGTCCTTGATTTTGAATTGCATTTCTTATAGATATTAATTGTTGAATTCAAAAAATAGAGAGTTCCTCGCATCATTTTTTGTTAGCAAGGCTCCTCTTTTGATTCCAAAGCCACTTTTTGATACATTGATCATGAAATATAACACATGTGGTTAAACAACCTAGTATATTAATTGAATCAAACAAGCATAAACACCAATAAAAATCCAAATCTATTTAAATCCATCAGCCAAAGGTGCCATTCATCACGGTTTGCATTTCGCACAAATGTTAACTGGTTTAATTCCTAAATAATGAGAATTTCTAATCACCTCGTGTTAATTAGGCTCCTCTTGTTGTTACCAGGACTATTTTTCATGCAATAACCTTGAAATTAACTTCTGATTCTTTCTTAATAACTATATTCATTATGAAAAAAAAATGCCCATGGACCATCAATTACATGAATTAATTCAATTTTAACAAACAATGGAGTCCTTGATTTTGAATTGCATTTCTTATAGATATTAATTGTTGAATTCAAAAATAGAGAGTTCCTCGCATCATTTTTTGTTAGCAAGGCTCCTCTTTTGATTCCAAAGCCATTTTTTGATACATTGATCATGAAATATAACACATGTGGTTAAACAACCTAGTATATTAATTGAATCAAACAAGCATAAACACCAATAAAAATCCAAATCTATTTAAATCCATCAGCCAAAGGTGCCATTCATCACGGTTTGCATTTCGCACAAATGTTAACTGGTTTAATTCCTAAATAATGAGAATTTCTAATCACCTCGTGTTAATTAGGCTCCTCTTGTTGTTACCAGGACTATTTTTCATGCAATAACCTTGAAATTAACTTCTGATTCTTTTCTTAATAACTATATTCATTATGAAAAAAAATGCCCATGGACCATCAATTACATGAATTAATTCAATTTAACAAACAATGGAGTCCTTGATTTTGAATTGCATTTCTTATAGATATTAATTGTTGAATTCAAAAATAGAGAGTTCCTCGCATCATTTTTGGTTTAGCAAGGCTCCTCTTTTGATTCCAAAGCCATTTTTTGATACATTGATCATGAAATATAACACATGTGGTTAAACAACCTAGTATATTAATTGAATCAAACAAGCATAAACACCAATAAAAATCCAAATCTATTTAAATCCATCAGCCAAAGGTGCCATTCATCACGGTTTGCATTTCGCACAAATGTTAACTGGTTTAATTCCTAAATAATGAGAATTTCTAATCACCTCGTGTTAATTAGGCTCCTCTTGTTGTTACCAGGACTATTTTTCATGCAATAACCTTGAAATTAACTTCTGATTCTTTCTTAATAACTATATTCATTATGAAAAAAAATGCCCATGGACCATCAATTACATGAATTAATTCAATTTAACAAACAATGGAGTCCTTGATTTTGAATTGCATTTCTTATAGATATTAATTGTTGAATTCAAAAATAGAGAGTTCCTCGCATCATTTTTTGTTAGCAAGGCTCCTCTTTTGATTCCAAAGCCATTTTTTGATACATTGATCATGAAATATAACACATGTGGTTAAACAACCTAGTATATTAATTGAATCAAACAAGCATAAACACCAATAAAAATCCAAATCTATTTAAATCCATCAGCCAAAGGTGCCATTCATCACGGTTTGCATTTCGCACAAATGTTAACTGGTTTAATTCCTAAATAATGAGAATTTCTAATCACCTCGTGTTAATTAGGCTCCTCTTGTTGTTACCAGGACTATTTTTCATGCAATAACCTTGAAATTAACTTCTGATTCTTTCTTAATAACTATATTCATTATGAAAAAAATGCCCATGGACCATCAATTACATGAATTAATTCAATTTTAACAAACAATGGAGTCCTTGATTTTGAATTGCATTTCTTATAGATATTAATTGTTGAATTCAAAAATAGAGAGTTCCTCGCATCATTTTTTGTTAGCAAGGCTCCTCTTTTGATTCCAAAGCCACACTTTTTGATACATTGATCATGAAATATAACACATGTGGTTAAACAACCTAGTATATTAATTGAATCAAACAAGCATAAACACCAATAAAAATCCAAATCTATTTAAATCCATCAGCCAAAGGTGCCATTCATCACGGTTTGCATTTCGCACAAATGTTAACTGGTTTAATTCCTAAATAATGAGAATTTCTAATCATCACCTCGTGTTAATTAGGCTCCTCTTGTTGTTACCAGGACTATTTTTCATGCAATAACCTTGAAATTAACTTCTGATTCTTTCTTAATAACTATATTCATTATGAAAAAAATGCCCATGGACCATCAATTACATGAATTAATTCAATTTAACAAACAATGGAGTCCTTGATTTTGAATTGCATTTCTTATAGATATTAATTGTTGAATTCAAAAATAGAGAGTTCCTCGCATCATTTTTTGTTAGACAAGGCTCCTCTTTTGATTCCAAAGCCATTTTTTGATACATTGATCATGAAATATAACACATGTGGTTAAACAACCTAGTATATTAATTGAATCAAACAAGCATAAACACCAATAAAAATCCAAATCTATTTAAATCCATCAGCCAAAGGTGCCATTCATCACGGTTTGCATTTCGCACAAATGTTAACTGGTTTAATTCCTAAATAATGAGAATTTCTAATCACCTCGTGTTAATTAGGCTCCTCTTGTTGTTACCAGGACTATTTTTCATGCAATAACCTTGAAATTAACTTCTGATTCTTTCTTAATAACTATATTCATTATGAAAAAAAATGCCCATGGACCATCAATTACATGAATTAATTCAATTTAACAAACAATGGAGTCCTTGATTTTGAATTGCATTTCTTATAGATATTAATTGTTGAATTCAAAAATAGAGAGTTCCTCGCATCATTTTTTTTTGTTAGCAAGGCTCCTCTTTTGATTCCAAAGCCATTTTTTGATACATTGATCATGAAATATAACACATGTGGTTAAACAACCTAGTATATTAATTGAATCAAACAAGCATAAACACCAATAAAAATCCAAATCTATTTAAATCCATCAGCCAAAGGTGCCATTCATCACGGTTTGCATTTCGCACAAATGTTAACTGGTTTAATTCCTAAATAATGAGAATTTCTAATCACCTCGTGTTAATTAGGCTCCTCTTGTTGTTACCAGGACTATTTTTCATGCAATAACCTTGAAATTAACTTCTGATTCTTTCTTAATAACTATATTCATTATCATTAAAAAAAATGCCCATGGACCATCAATTACATGAATTAATTCAATTTAACAAACAATGGAGTCCTTGATTTTGAATTGCATTTCTTATAGATATTAATTGTTGAATTCAAAAATAGAGAGTTCCTCGCATCATTTTTTTGTTAGCAAGGCTCCTCTTTTGATTCCAAAGCCACTTTTTTTTTGATACATTGATCATGAAATATAACACATGTGGTTAAACAACCTAGTATATTAATTGAATCAAACAAGCATAAACACCAATAAAAATCCAAATCTATTTAAATCCATCAGCCAAAGGTGCCATTCATCACGGTTTTGCATTTCGCACAAATGTTAACTGGTTTAATTCCTAAAATAATGAGAATTTCTAATCACCTCGTGTTAATTAGGCTCCTCTTGTTGTTTACCAGGACTATTTTTCATGCAATAACCTTGAAATTAACTTTCTGATTCTTTCTTAATAACTATATTCATTATGAAAAAAATGCCCATGGACCATCAATTACATGAATTAATTCAATTTAACAAACAATGGAGTCCTTGATTTTGAATTGCATTTCTTATAGATATTAATTGTTGAATTCAAAAATAGAGAGTTCCTCGCATCATTTTTTGTTAGCAAGGCTCCTCTTTTGATTCCAAAGCCATTTTTTGATACATTGATCATGAAATATAAACACATGTGGGTTAAAAACAACCTAGTATATTAATTGAATCAAACAAGCATAAACACAAATAAAAATCCAAATCTATTTAAATCCATCAGCCAAAGGTGCCATTCATCACGGTTTGCATTTCGCACAAATGTTAACTGGTTTAATTCCTAAATAATGAGAATTTCTAATCACCTCGTGTTAATTAGGCTCCTCTTGTTGTTACCAGGACTATTTTTCATGCAATAACCTTGAAATTAACTTCTGATTCTTTCTTAATAACTATATTCATTATGAAAAAAATGCCCATGGACCATCAATTACATGAATTAATTCAATTTAACAAACAATGGAGTCCTTGATTTTGAATTGCATTTCTTATAGATATTAATTGTTGAATTCAAAAATAGAGAGTTCCTCGCATCATTTTTTGTTTGACAAGGCTCCTCTTTTGATTCCAAAGCCACTTTTTGATACATTGATCATGAAATATAACACATGTGGTTAAACAACCTAGTATATTAATTGAATCAAACAAGCATAAACACCAATAAAAATCCAAATCTATTTAAATCCATCAGCCAAAGGTGCCATTCATCACGGTTTGCCCTTCGCACAAATGTTAACTGGTTTAATTCCTAAATAATGAGAATTTCTAATCACCTCGTGTTAATTAGGCTCCTCTTGTTGTTACCAGGACTATTTTTCATGCAATAACCTTGAAATTAACTTCTGATTCTTTCTTAATAACTATATTCATTATGAAAAAAATGCCCATGGACCATCAATTACATGAATTAATTCAATTTAACAAACAATGGAGTCCTTGATTTTGAATTGCATTTCTTATAGATATTAATTGTTGAATTCAAAAATAGAGAGTTCCTCGCATCATTTTTTTGGTTGACAAGGCTCCTCTTTTGATTCCAAAGCCATTTTTTGATACATTGATCATGAAATATAACACATGTGGTTAAACAACCTAGTATATATTAATTGAATCAAACAAGCATAAACACCAATAAAAATCCAAATCTATTTAAATCCATCAGCCAAAGGTGCCATTCATCACGGTTTGCATTTCGCACAAATGTTAACTGGTTTAATTCCTAAATAATGAGAATTTCTAATCACCTCGTGTTAATTAGGCTCCTCTTGTTGTTACCAGGACTATTTTTCATGCAATAACCTTGAAATTAACTTCTGATTCTTTCTTAATAACTATATTCATTATGAAAAAAAAAAATGCCCATGGACCATCAATTACATGAATTAATTCAGTTTAACAAACAATGGAGTCCTTGATTTTGAATTGCATTTCTTATAGATATTAATTGTTGAATTCAAAAATAGAGAGTTCCTCGCATCATTTTTAGTTGACAAGGCTCCTCTTTTGATTCCAAAGCCATTTTTTTTGATACATTGATCATGAAATATAACACATGTGGTTAAACAACCTAGTATATTAATTGAATCAAACAAGCATAAACACCAATAAAAATCCAAATCTATTTAAATCCATCAGCCAAAGGTGCCATTCATCACGGTTTGCATTTCGCACAAATGTTAACTGGTTTAATTCCTAAATAATGAGAATTTCTAATCACCTCGTGTTAATTAGGCTCCTCTTGTTGTTACCAGGACTATTTTTCATGCAATAACCTTGAAATTAACTTCTGATTCTTTCTTAATAACTATATTCATTATGAAAAAAATGCCCATGGACCATCAATTACATGAATTAATTCAATTTAACAAACAATGGAGTCCTTGATTTTGAATTGCATTTCTTATAGATATTAATTGTTGAATTCAAAAATAGAGAGAGAGTTCCTCGCATCATTTTTTGTTAGCAAGGCTCCTCTTTTGATTCCAAAGCACATTTTTTGATACATTGATCATGAAATATAACACATGTGGTTAAACAACCTAGTATATTAATTGAATCAAACAAGCATAAACACCAATAAAAATCCAAATCTATTTAAATCCATCAGCCAAAGGTGCCATTCATCACGGTTTGCATTTCGCACAAATGTTAACTGGTTTAATTCCTAAATAATGAGAATTTCTAATCACCTCGTGTTAATTAGGCTCCTCTTGTTGTTACCAGGACTATTTTTCATGCAATAACCTTGAAATTAACTTCTGATTCTTTCTTAATAACTATATTCATTATGAAAAAAAATGCCCATGGACCATCAATTACATGAATTAATTCAATTTAACAAACAATGGAGTCCTTGATTTTGAATTGCATTTCTTATAGATATTAATTGTTGAATTCAAAAATAGAGAGTTCCTCGCATCATTTTTAGTTGACAAGGCTCCTCTTTTGATTCCAAAGCCATTTTTTGATACATTGATCATGAAATATAACACATGTGGTTAAACAACCTAGTATATTAATTGAATCAAACAAGCATAAACACCAATAAAAATCCAAATCTATTTAAATCCATCAGCCAAAGGTGCCATTCATCACGGTTTGCATTTCGCACAAATGTTAACTGGTTTAATTCCTAAATAATGAGAATTTCTAATCCTCGTGTTAATTAGGCTCCTCTTGTTGTTACCAGGACTATTTTTCATGCAATAACCTTGAAATTAACTTCTGATTCTTTCTTAATAACTATATTCATTATGAAAAAAATGCCCATGGACCATCAATTACATGAATTAATTCAAATTTTTAACAAACAATGGAGTCCTTGATTTTGAATTGCATTTCTTATAGATATTAATTGTTGAATTCAAAAATAGAGAGTTCCTCGCATCATTTTTTGTTAGCAAGGCTCCTCTTTTGATTCCAAAGCCATTTTTTGATACATTGATCATGAAATATAACACATGTGGTTAAACAACCTAGTATATTAATTGAATCAAACAAGCATAAACACCAATAAAAATCCAAATCTATTTAAATCCATCAGCCAAAGGTGCCATTCATCACGGTTTGCATTTCGCACAAATGTTAACTGGTTTAATTCCTAAATAATGAGAATTTCTAATCACTAATCCTCGTGTTAATTAGGCTCCTCTTGTTGTTACCAGGACTATTTTTCATGCAATAACCTTGAAATTAACTTCTGATTCTTTCTTAATAACTATATTATCATATGAAAAAAAATGCCCATGGACCATCAATTACATGAATTAATTCAATTTAACAAACAATGGAGTCCTTGATTTTGAATTGCATTTCTTATAGATATTAATTGTTGAATTCAAAAAAATAGAGAGTTCCTCGCATCATCATTTTTTGTTTGACAAGGCTCCTCTTTTGATTCCAAAGCCATTTTTTGATACATTGATCATGAAATATAACACATGTGGTTAAACAACCTAGTATATTAATTGAATCAAACAAGCATAAACACCAATAAAAATCCAAATCTATTTAAATCCATCAGCCAAAGGTGCCATTCATCACGGTTTGCATTTCGCACAAATGTTAACTGGTTTAATTCCTAAATAATGAGAATTTCTAATCACCTCGTGTTAATTAGGCTCCTCTTGTTGTTACCAGGACTATTTTTCATGCAATAACCTTGAAATTAACTTCTGATTCTTTCTTAATAACTATATTCATTATGAAAAAAATGCCCATGGACCATCAATTACATGAATTAATTCAATTTAACAAACAATGGAGTCCTTGATTTTGAATTGCATTTCTTATAGATATTAATTGTTGAATTCAAAAATAGAGAGTTCCTCGCATCATTTTTGGTTGACAAGGCTCCTCTTTTGATTCCAAAGCCCTTTTTTTTTGATACATTGATCATGAAATATAACACATGTGGTTAAACAACCTAGTATATTAATTGAATCAAACAAGCATAAACACCAATAAAAATCCAAATCTATTTAAATCCATCAGCCAAAGGTGCCATTCATCACGGTTTGCATTTCGCACAAATGTTAACTGGTTTAATTCCTAAATAATGAGAATTTCTAATCACCTCGTGTTAATTAGGCTCCTCTTGTTGTTACCAGGACTATTTTTCATGCAATAACCTTGAAATTAACTTCTGATTCTTTCTTAATAACTATATTCATTATGAAAAAAATGCCCATGGACCATCAATTACATGAATTAATTCAATTTTAACAAACAATGGAGTCCTTGATTTTGAATTGCATTTCTTATAGATATTAATTGTTGAATTCAAAAATAGAGAGTTCCTCGCATCATTTTTTTGTTAGCAAGGCTCCTCTTTTGATTCCAAAGCCATTTTTTGATACATTGATCATGAAATATAACACATGTGGTTAAACAACCTAGTATATTAATTGAATCAAACAAGCATAAACACCAATAAAAATCCAAATCTATTTAAATCCATCAGCCAAAGGTGCCATTCATCACGGTTTGCATTTCGCACAAATGTTAACTGGTTTAATTCCTAAATAATGAGAATTTCTAATCACCTCGTGTTAATTAGGCTCCTCTTGTTGTTACCAGGACTATTTTTCATGCAATAACCTTGAAATTAACTTCTGATTCTTTCTTAATAACTATATTCATTTGAAAAAAAAAAAATGCCCATGGACCATCAATTACATGAATTAATTCAATTTAACAAACAATGGAGTCCTTGATTTTGAATTGCATTTCTTATAGATATTAATTGTTGAATTCAAAAATAGAGAGTTCCTCGCATCATTTTTTTGTTTACAAGGCTCCTCTTTTGATTCCAAAGCCACTTTTTTTGATACATTGATCATGAAATATAACACATGTGGTTAAACAACCTAGTATATTAATTGAATCAAACAAGCATAAACACCAATAAAAATCCAAATCTATTTAAATCCATCAGCCAAAGGTGCCATTCATCACGGTTTGCATTTCGCACAAATGTTAACTGGTTTAATTCCTAAATAATGAGAATTTCTAATCACCTCGTGTTAATTAGGCTCCTCTTGTTGTTACCAGGACTATTTTTCATGCAATAACCTTGAAATTAACTTCTGATTCTTTCTTAATAACTATATTCATTATGAAAAAAATGCCCATGGACCATCAATTACATGAATTAATTCAATTTAACAAACAATGGAGTCCTTGATTTTGAATTGCATTTCTTATAGATATTAATTGTTGAATTCAAAAATAGAGAGTTCCTCGCATCATTTTTTGTTAGCAAGGCTCCTCTTTTGATTCCAAAGCCACTTTTTGATACATTGATCATGAAATATAACACATGTGGTTAAACAACCTAGTATATTAATTGAATCAAACAAGCATAAACACCAATAAAAATCCAAATCTATTTAAATCCATCAGCCAAAGGTGCCATTCATCACGGTTTGCCCTTCGCACAAATGTTAACTGGTTTAATTCCTAAATAATGAGAATTTCTAATCACCTCGTGTTAATTAGGCTCCTCTTGTTGTTACCAGGACTATTTTTCATGCAATAACCTTGAAATTAACTTCTGATTCTTTCTTAATAACTATATTCATTATGAAAAAAAAAATGCCCATGGACCATCAATTACATGAATTAATTCAATTTAACAAACAATGGAGTCCTTGATTTTGAATTGCATTTCTTATAGATATTAATTGTTGAATTCAAAAATAGAGAGTTCCTCGCATCATTTTTGGTTGACAAGGCTCCTCTTTTGATTCCAAAGCCATTTTTTGATACATTGATCATGAAATATAACACATGTGGTTAAACAACCTAGTATATTAATTGAATCAAACAAGCATAAACACCAATAAAAAATCCAAATCTATTTAAATCCATCAGCCAAAGGTGCCATTCATCACGGTTTGCATTTCGCACAAATGTTAACTGGTTTAATTCCTAAATAATGAGAATTTCTAATCACCTCGTGTTAATTAGGCTCCTCTTGTTGTTACCCAGGACTATTTTTCATGCAATAACCTTGAAATTAACTTCTGATTCTTTCTTAATAACTATATTCATTATGAAAAAAAATGCCCATGGACCATCAATTACATGAATTAATTCAATTTAACAAACAATGGAGTCCTTGATTTTGAATTGCATTTCTTATAGATATTAAATTGTTGAATTCAAAAATAGAGAGTTCCTCGCATCATTTTTTGTTAGCAAGGCTCCTCTTTTGATTCCAAAGCCATTTTTTTTGATACATTGATCATGAAATATAACACATGTGGTTAAACAACCTAGTATATTAATTGAATCAAACAAGCATAAACACCAATAAAAATCCAAATCTATTTAAATCCATCAGCCAAAGGTGCCATTCATCACGGTTTGCATTTCGCACAAATGTTAACTGGTTTAATTCCTAAATAATGAGAATTTCTAATCACCTCGTGTTAATTAGGCTCCTCTTGTTGTTACCAGGACTATTTTTCATGCAATAACCTTGAAATTAACTTCTGATTCTTTCTTAATAACTATATTCATTATGAAAAAAATGCCCATGGACCATCAATTACATGAATTAATTCAATTTAACAAACAATGGAGTCCTTGATTTTGAATTGCATTTCTTATAGATATTAATTGTTGAATTCAAAAATAGAGAGTTCCTCGCATCATTTTTTGGTTGACAAGGCTCCTCTTTTGATTCCAAAGCATTTTTTTTTGATACATTGATCATGAAATATAACACATGTGGTTAAACAACCTAGTATATTAATTGAATCAAACAAGCATAAACACCAATAAAAATCCAAATCTATTTAAATCCATCAGCCAAAGGTGCCATTCATCACGGTTTGCATTTCGCACAAATGTTAACTGGTTTAATTCCTAAATAATGAGAATTTCTAATCACCTCGTGTTAATTAGGCTCCTCTTGTTGTTACCAGGACTATTTTTCATGCAATAACCTTGAAATTAACTTCTGATTCTTTCTTAATAACTATATTCATTATGAAAAAAATGCCCATGGACCATCAATTACATGAATTAATTCAATTTAACAAACAATGGAGTCCTTGATTTTGAATTGCATTTCTTATAGATATTAATTGTTGAATTCAAAAATAGAGAGTTCCTCGCATCATTTTTAGTTGACAAGGCTCCTCTTTTGATTCCAAAGCCATTTTTTGATACATTGATCATGAAATATAACACATGTGGTTAAACAACCTAGTATATTAATTGAATCAAACAAGCATAAACACCAATAAAAATCCAAATCTATTTAAATCCATCAGCCAAAGGTGCCATTCATCACGGTTTGCATTTCGCACAAATGTTAACTGGTTTAATTCCTAAATAATGAGAATTTCTAATCACCTCGTGTTAATTAGGCTCCTCTTGTTGTTACCAGGACTATTTTTCATGCAATAACCTTGAAATTAACTTCTGATTCTTTCTTAATAACTATATTCATTATGAAAAAAAATGCCCATGGACCATCAATTACATGAATTAATTCAATTTAACAAACAATGGAGTCCTTGATTTTGAATTGCATTTCTTATAGATATTAATTGTTGAATTCAAAAATAGAGAGTTCCTCGCATCATTTTTTGTTAGCAAGGCTCCTCTTTTGATTCCAAAGCCATTTTTTTGATACATTGATCATGAAATATATAACACATGTGGTTAAACAACCTAGTATATTAATTGAATCAAACAAGCATAAACACCAATAAAAATCCAAATCTATTTAAATCCATCAGCCAAAGGTGCCATTCATCACGGTTTGCATTTCGCACAAATGTTAACTGGTTTAATTCCTAAATAATGAGAATTTCTAATCACCTCGTGTTAATTAGGCTCCTCTTGTTGTTACCAGGACTATTTTTCATGCAATAACCTTGAAATTAACTTCTGATTCTTTCTTAATAACTATATTCATTATGAAAAAAAATGCCCATGGACCATCAATTACATGAATTAATTCAATTTAACAAACAATGGAGTCCTTGATTTTGAATTGCATTTCTTATAGATATTAATTGTTGAATTCAAAAATAGAGAGTTCCTCGCATCATTTTTGGTTGACAAGGCTCCTCTTTTGATTCCAAAGCCATTTTTTGATACATTGATCATGAAATATAACACGTGTGGTTAAACAACCTAGTATATTAATTGAATCAAACAAGCATAAACACCAATAAAAATCCAAATCTATTTAAATCCATCAGCCAAAGGTGCCATTCATCACGGTTTGCATTTCGCACAAATGTTAACTGGTTTAATTCCTAAATAATGAGAATTTCTAATCACCTCGTGTTAATTAGGCTCCTCTTGTTGTTACCAGGACTATTTTTCATGCAATAACCTTGAAATTAACTTCTGATTCTTTCTTAATAACTATATTCATTATGAAAAAAATGCCCATGGACCATCAATTACATGAATTAATTCAATTTAACAAACAATGGAGTCCTTGATTTTGAATTGCATTTCTTATAGATATTAATTGTTGAATTCAAAAAATAGAGAGTTCCTCGCATCATTTTTTGTTAGCAAGGCTCCTCTTTTGATTCCAAAGCCACTTTTTGATACATTGATCATGAAATATAACACATGTGGTTAAACAACCTAGTATATTAATTGAATCAAACAAGCATAAACACCAATAAAAATCCAAATCTATTTAAATCCATCAGCCAAAGGTGCCATTCATCACGGTTTGCATTTCGCACAAATGTTAACTGGTTTAATTCCTAAATAATGAGAATTTCTAATCACCTCGTGTTAATTAGGCTCCTCTTGTTGTTACCAGGACTATTTTTCATGCAATAACCTTGAAATTAACTTCTGATTCTTTCTTAATAACTATATTCATTATGAAAAAAATGCCCATGGACCATCAATTACATGAATTAATTCAATTTAACAAACAAACAATGGAGTCCTTGATTTTGAATTGCATTTCTTATAGATATTAATTGTTGAATTCAAAAATAGAGAGTTCCTCGCATCATTTTTTGTTTAGCAAGGCTCCTCTTTTGATTCCAAAGCCATTTTTTGATACATTGATCATGAAATATAACACATGTGGTTAAACAACCTAGTATATTAATTGAATCAAACAAGCATAAACACCAATAAAAATCCAAATCTATTTAAATCCATCAGCCAAAGGTGCCATTCATCACGGTTTGCATTTCGCACAAATGTTAACTGGTTTAATTCCTAAATAATGAGAATTTCTAATCACCTCGTGTTAATTAGGCTCCTCTTGTTGTTACCAGGACTATTTTTCATGCAATAACCTTGAAATTAACTTCTGATTCTTTCTTAATAACTATATTCATTATGAAAAAAATGCCCATGGACCATCAATTACATGAATTAATTCAATTTTTAACAAACAATGGAGTCCTTGATTTTGAATTGCATTTCTTATAGATATTAATTGTTGAATTCAAAAATAGAGAGTTCCTCGCATCATTTTTAGTTGACAAGGCTCCTCTTTTGATTCCAAAGCCATTTTTTGATACATTGATCATGAAATATAACACATGTGGTTAAACAACCTAGTATATTAATTGAATCAAACAAGCATAAACACCAATAAAAATCCAAATCTATTTAAATCCATCAGCCAAAGGTGCCATTCATCACGGTTTGCATTTCGCACAAATGTTAACTGGTTTAATTCCTAAATAATGAGAATTTCTAATCACCTCGTGTTAATTAGGCTCCTCTTGTTGTTACCAGGACTATTTTTCATGCAATAACCTTGAAATTAACTTCTGATTCTTTCTTAATAACTATATTCATTATGAAAAAAAAATGCCCATGGACCATCAATTACATGAATTAATTCAATTTAACAAACAATGGAGTCCTTGATTTTGAATTGCATTTCTTATAGATATTAATTGTTGAATTCAAAAATAGAGAGTTCCTCGCATCATTTTTAGTTGACAAGGCTCCTCTTTTGATTCCAAAGCCATTTTTTTGATACATTGATCATGAAATATAACACATGTGGTTAAACAACCTAGTATATTAATTGAATCAAACAAGCATAAACACCAATAAAAATCCAAATCTATTTAAATCCATCAGCCAAAGGTGCCATTCATCACGGTTTGCATTTCGCACAAATGTTAACTGGTTTAATTCCTAAATAATGAGAATTTCTAATCACCTCGTGTTAATTAGGCTCCTCTTGTTGTTACCAGGACTATTTTTCATGCAATAACCTTGAAAATTAACTTCTGATTCTTTCTTAATAACTATATTCATTATGAAAAAAATGCCCATGGACCATCAATTACATGAATTAATTCAATTTAACAAACAATGGAGTCCTTGATTTTGAATTGCATTTCTTATAGATATTAATTGTTGAATTCAAAAATAGAGAGTTCCTCGCATCATTTTTTTGTTGACAAGGCTCCTCTTTTGATTCCAAAGCCCATTTTTTGATACATTGATCATGAAATATAACACATGTGGTTAAACAACCTAGTATATTAATTGAATCAAACAAGCATAAACACCAATAAAAATCCAAATCTATTTAAATCCATCAGCCAAAGGTGCCATTCATCACGGTTTGCATTTCGCACAAATGTTAACTGGTTTAATTCCTAAATAATGAGAATTTCTAATCACCTCGTGTTAATTAGGCTCCTCTTGTTGTTACCAGGACTATTTTTCATGCAATAACCTTGAAATTAACTTCTGATTCTTTCTTAATAACTATATTCATTATGAAAAAAATGCCCATGGACCATCAATTACATGAATTAATTCAATTTAACAAACAATGGAGTCCTTGATTTTGAATTGCATTTCTTATAGATATTAATTGTTGAATTCAAAAATAGAGAGTTCCTCGCATCATTTTTGGTTAGCAAGGCTCCTCTTTTGATTCCAAAGCCAGCCTTTTTTTGATACATTGATCATGAAATATAACACATGTGGTTAAACAACCTAGTATATTAATTGAATCAAACAAGCATAAACACCAATAAAAATCCAAATCTATTTAAATCCATCAGCCAAAGGTGCCATTCATCACGGTTTGCATTTCGCACAAATGTTAACTGGTTTAATTCCTAAATAATGAGAATTTCTAATCACCTCGTGTTAATAATTAGGCTCCTCCTCTTGTTGTTACCAGGACTATTTTTCATGCAATAACCTTGAAATTAACTTCTGATTCTTTCTTAATAACTATATTCATTATGAAAAAAATGCCCATGGACCATCAATTACATGAATTAATTCAATTTAACAAACAATGGAGTCCTTGATTTTGAATTGCATTTCTTATAGATATTAATTGTTGAATTCAAAAATAGAGAGTTCCTCGCATCATTTTTAGTTGACAAGGCTCCTCTTTTGATTCCAAAGCCATTTTTTTGATACATTGATCATGAAATATAACACATGTGGTTAAACAACCTAGTATATTAATTGAATCAAACAAGCATAAACACCAATAAAAATCCAAATCTATTTAAATCCATCAGCCAAAGGTGCCATTCATCACGGTTTGCATTTCGCACAAATGTTAACTGGTTTTTAATTCCTAAATAATGAGAATTTCTAATCACCTCGTGTTAATTAGGCTCCTCTTGTTGTTACCAGGACTATTTTTCATGCAATAACCTTGAAATTAACTTCTGATTCTTTCTTAATAACTATATTCATTATGAAAAAAAATGCCCATGGACCATCAATTACATGAATTAATTCAATTTAACAAACAATGGAGTCCTTGATTTTGAATTGCATTTCTTATAGATATTAATTGTTGAATTCAAAAATAGAGAGTTCCTCGCATCATTTTTAGTTGACAAGGCTCCTCTTTTGATTCCAAAGCCATTTTTTTTGATACATTGATCATGAAATATAACACATGTGGTTAAACAACCTAGTATATTAATTGAATCAAACAAGCATAAACACCAATAAAAATCCAAATCTATTTAAATCCATCAGCCAAAGGTGCCATTCATCACGGTTTGCATTTCGCACAAATGTTAACTGGTTTAATTCCTAAATAATGAGAATTTCTAATCACCTCGTGTTAATTAGGCTCCTCTTGTTGTTACCAGGACTATTTTTCATGCAATAACCTTGAAATTAACTTCTGATTCTTTCTTAATAACTATATTCATTATGAAAAAAATGCCCATGGACCATCAATTACATGAATTAATTCAATTTAACAAACAATGGAGTCCTTGATTTTGAATTGCATTTCTTATAGATATTAATTGTTGAATTCAAAAATAGAGAGTTCCTCGCATCATTTTTTGTTAGCAAGGCTCCTCTTTTGATTCCAAAGCCATTTTTTTGATACATTGATCATGAAAAATATAACACATGTGGTTAAACAACCTAGTATATTAATTGAATCAAACAAGCATAAACAACCAATAAAAATCCAAATCTATTTAAATCCATCAGCCAAAGGTGCCATTCATCACGGTTTTTGCATTTCGCACAAATGTTAACTGGTTTAATTCCTAAATAATGAGAATTTCTAATCACCTCGTGTTAATTAGGCTCCTCTTGTTGTTACCAGGACTATTTTTCATGCAATAACCTTGAAATTAACTTCTGATTCTTTCTTAATAACTATATTCATTATGAAAAAAAAATGCCCATGGACCATCAATTACATGAATTAATTCAATTTAACAAACAATGGAGTCCTTGATTTTGAATTGCATTTCTTATAGATATTAATTGTTGAATTCAAAAATAGAGAGTTCCTCGCATCATTTTTGGTTGACAAGGCTCCTCTTTTGATTCCAAAGCCATTTTTTTTGATACATTGATCATGAAATATAACACATGTGGTTAAACAACCTAGTATATTAATTGAATCAAACAAGCATAAACACCAATAAAAATCCAAATCTATTTAAATCCATCAGCCAAAGGTGCCATTCATCACGGTTTGCATTTCGCACAAATGTTAACTGGTTTAATTCCTAAATAATGAGAATTTCTAATCACCTCGGCTTAATTAGGCTCCTCTTGTTGTTACCAGGACTATTTTTCATGCAATAACCTTGAAATTAACTTCTGATTCTTTCTTAATAACTATATTCATTATGAAAAAAATGCCCATGGACCATCAATTACATGAATTAATTCAATTTAACAAACAATGGAGTCCTTGATTTTGAATTGCATTTCTTATAGATATTAATTGTTGAATTCAAAAATAGAGAGTTCCTCGCATCATTTTTTTTGTTAGCAAGGCTCCTCTTTTGATTCCAAAGCCATTTTTTTGATACATTGATCATGAAATATAACACATGTGGTTAAACAACCTAGTATATTAATTGAATCAAACAAGCATAAACACCAATAAAAATCCAAATCTATTTAAATCCATCAGCCAAAGGTGCCATTCATCACGGTTTGCATTTCGCACAAATGTTAACTGGTTTAATTCCTAAATAATGAGAATTTCTAATCACCTCGTGTTAATTAGGCTCCTCTTGTTGTTACCAGGACTATTTTTCATGCAATAACCTTGAAATTAACTTCTGATTCTTTCTTAATAACTATATTCATTATGAAAAAAATGCCCATGGACCATCAATTACATGAATTAATTCAATTTAACAAACAATGGAGTCCTTGATTTTGAATTGCATTTCTTATAGATATTAATTGTTGAATTCAAAAATAGAGAGTTCCTCGCATCATTTTTTGTTAGCAAGGCTCCTCTTTTGATTCCAAAGCCATTTTTTGATACATTGATCATGAAATATAACACATGTGGTTAAACAACCTAGTATATTAATTGAATCAAACAAGCATAAACACCAATAAAAATCCAAATCTATTTAAATCCATCAGCCAAAGGTGCCATTCATCACGGTTTGCATTTCGCACAAATGTTAACTGGTTTAATTCCTAAATAATGAGAATTTCTAATCACCTCGTGTTAATTAGGCTCCTCTTGTTGTTACCAGGACTATTTTTCATGCAATAACCTTGAAATTAACTTCTGATTCTTTCTTAATAACTATATTCATTATGAAAAAAATGCCCATGGACCATCAATTACATGAATTAATTCAATTTAACAAACAATGGAGTCCTTGATTTTGAATTGCATTTCTTATAGATATTAATTGTTGAAATTCAAAAATAGAGAGTTCCTCGCATCATTTTTTTGTTAGCAAGGCTCCTCTTTTGATTCCAAAGCCACTTTTTGATACATTGATCATGAAATATAACACATGTGGTTAAACAACCTAGTATATTAATTGAATCAAACAAGCATAAACACCAATAAAAATCCAAATCTATTTAAATCCATCAGCCAAAGGTGCCATTCATCACGGTTTGCATTTCGCACAAATGTTAACTGGTTTAATTCCTAAATAATGAGAATTTCTAATCACCTCGTGTTAATTAGGCTCCTCTTGTTGTTACCAGGACTATTTTTCATGCAATAACCTTGAAATTAACTTCTGATTCTTTCTTAATAACTATATTCATTATGAAAAAAAATGCCCATGGACCATCAATTACATGAATTAATTCAATTTAACAAACAATGGAGTCCTTGATTTTGAATTGCATTTCTTATAGATATTAATTGTTGAATTCAAAAATAGAGAGTTCCTCGCATCATTTTTGGTTGACAAGGCTCCTCTTTTGATTCCAAACCCATTTTTTGATACATTGATCATGAAATATAACACATGTGGTTAAACAACCTAGTATATTAATTGAATCAAACAAGCATAAACACCAATAAAAATCCAAATCTATTTAAATCCATCAGCCAAAGGTGCCATTCATCACGGTTTGCATTTCGCACAAATGTTAACTGGTTTAATTCCTAAATAATGAGAATTTCTAATCACCTCGTGTTAATTAGGCTCCTCTTGTTGTTACCAGGACTATTTTTCATGCAATAACCTTGAAATTAACTTCTGATTCTTTCTTAATAACTATATTCATTATGAAAAAAATGCCCATGGACCATCAATTACATGAATTAATTCAATTTAACAAACAATGGAGTCCTTGATTTTGAATTGCATTTCTTATAGATATTAATTGTTGAATTCAAAAATAGAGAGTTCCTCGCATCATTTTTTGTTAGCAAGGCTCCTCTTTTGATTCCAAAAGCCATTTTTTTGATACATTGATCATGAAATATAACACATGTGGTTAAACAACCTAGTATATTAATTGAATCAAACAAGCATAAACACCAATAAAAATCCAAATCTATTTAAATCCATCAGCCAAAGGTGCCATTCATCACGGTTTGCATTTCGCACAAATGTTAACTGGTTTAATTTCTAAATAATGAGAATTTCTAATCACCTCGTGCTTAATTAGGCTCCTCTTGTTGTTACCAGGACTATTTTTTCATGCAATAACCTTGAAATTAACTTCTGATTCTTTCTTAATAACTATATTCATTATGAAAAAAATGCCCATGGACCATCAATTACATGAATTAATTCAATTTAACAAACAATGGAGTCCTTGATTTTGAATTGCATTTCTTATAGATATTAATTGTTGAATTCAAAAATAGAGAGTTCCTCGCATCATTTTTTGTTAGCAAGGCTCTCTCTTTTGATTCCAAAGCCACTTTTTGATACATTGATCATGAAATATAACACATGTGGTTAAACAACCTAGTATATTAATTGAATCAAACAAGCATAAACACCAATAAAAATCCAAATCTATTTAAATCCATCAGCCAAAGGTGCCATTCATCACGGTTTGCTTTTCGCGCACAAATGTTAACTGGTTTAATTCCTAAATAATGAGAATTTCTAATCACCTCGTGTTAATTAGGCTCCTCTTGTTGTTACCAGGACTATTTTTCATGCAATAACCTTGAAATTAACTTCTGATTCTTTCTTAATAACTATATTCATTATGAAAAAAAATGCCCATGGACCATCAATTACATGAATTAATTCAATTTAACAAACAATGGAGTCCTTGATTTTGAATTGCATTTCTTATAGATATTAATTGTTGAATTCAAAAATAGAGAGTTCCTCGCATCATTTTTGGTTGACAAGGCTCCTCTTTTGATTCCAAAGCCATTTTTCATGTGGTTAAACAACCTAGTATATTAATTGAATCAAACAAGCATAAAACACCAATAAAAATCACAAATCTATTTAAATCCATCAGCCAAAGGTGCCATTCATCACAGTTTGCATTTCGCACAAATGTTAACTGGTTTAATTCCTAAATAATGAGAAATTTCTAATCACCTCGTGTTAATTAGGCTCCTCTTGTTGTTGTTACCCAGGACTATTTTTCATGCAATAAACCTTGAAATTAACTTCTGATTCTTTCTTAATAACTATATTCATCATTATGAAAAAAATGCACATGGACCATCAATTACATGAATTAATT
>JBAPLH010001137.1:0-35077 GCA_037897445.1 Ceriops zippeliana
AGAGGAAATTTGCTAACCAAAAATGATGTGGTGTAAGACTCTTTATTTTTGAATTCAACAATTAATTTCGAGTAAGAAAAGCAATTCAAAATGCATAGGAATCATTGTCTCGTTAATTTAATGAAGATTCATCTTATAGATGGTCTATGGGCATTTTTTTACCTTATTGAATATAGTTATTAAGATCAAGAATCTAAAGTTAATTTTCAAGGTTATTGTATGAAAAATAGTCATGGTAACCAACAAAAGGAGCTCCTAATTACACACGTAGAAGGTGATTAGAAAATTCTCATTATTTAGGTAAAATTAAACCCAGTTAACATTTGTAGAAATGCAAACAAAATGAACGAATGGACTCTCCTTTAGATGACGGATTTAAATAGATTTGGAGTTTTATTGATGTTTATACATGTTCTGATTCAATTAATATTACTAGGTTGTTTGCCACTGTGTTTATCTTTCATGCTAAATAGTGTATTAAAAAGTTGTGTTGGAATCACAAAGAGGAAACTTGTAACCAAAAATGATGCGAGGAACTTATCTTATTTTTTGAATTCAACTACATTAATTTCTATGAGAAATTGCAATTTCAAAATCAAGGACTCCATTGTTTGTATGAAATTGAATGAATTCATGTTAGATAGAGGGCAAAGTCATAGCGGGAATTTTGTTTCATAATAGAATATAGTTATTAAGAAAGAATTCAAAAGTTAATTTCAAGGGTATTGACCCCCCTATTGAGAAAATTGTGATTGGTTGTGTCTCAGTGTGGAGGCCATAATTAACATGCAGGTGATTAGTTGAAATTTCCATTATACTTAGGAAATTAAGATCCAGTTTACATGTGAGATATGGAAAACGTGTTGCGAATTGCCACCTTTGGGTGGATGGATTTTAAATAGATTTTGGATTTTTATTGGTGTTTATGCTTGGTTTGATTCAATTAATATACTAAGGTATGTTTAACCACAATGTGTTACTATTTCATTGATTACAATGTATCAAAAATTGAGGTTCACAGGAATCAAAAGGGGAAACTTTGCTAACCAGAAATGATGCGAGGAACTTCTCTTATTTTTGAATTCAATAGTTAATAATCATAATAAGAAATGCAATCAAAATCAGGGACTATCGATTGTTTGTTAAATTGAAATGAATTTCATCTTATGGGGGGTGGTCCACCACAATGGCATTTTTTTCATAATGAATATGGTTTTTCATAAAAGAAAACAAAAGTTAATTTCTAAGGTTTATTGCATGAAAAATAGTTCCTGGTAACAACAAGAGGAGCTCTAATTAACACGATCGTGATTAGAAATTCTCATTATTTAGGGATTGAAACCAGTTAACATTTGGTACGAATTGCAAACAATGAGAATGGTGAACTTTAGATGTATGGATTTAAATAGATTTGTTTTTTGGTTGCCCCATTATGTTTATCAATGTTTGATTCATTACAATGCAATATACTAGGTTGTTTAGCCACATGTGTATATTTCATCATGATTCTTTGTATCAAAAAAGTGAGTAGTGTTTGGAGAATCAAAAGAGGAAATTTGCTAACCAAAAATGATTGCGCTCCATTGTCTGTTAAATTGAATGAATTCATCTTTATAGATGGTCTATGGGCATTTTTTTTCATAATGAATATAGTTATTAAGAAAGAATCAAAAGTTAATTTCAAGGTTATTGTATGAAAAATAGTCCTGGGTAACAACAAAAGGAGCCTAATTAACACGAGGTGATTAGAAATTCTCATTATTTAGGAATTAAACCAGTTAACATTTGTATGAAATGCAAACCATGAAGAATGGCACCTTTAGATGACGGATTTAAATAGATTTGGAGTTTTATTGATGTTTATACATGTTTGATTCAATTAATATACTAGGTTGTTTTGCCACATGTGTTATATTTCATGATCAATGTATCAAAAAGTGTGGAATCAAAAGAGGAAATTTGCTAACCAAAAATGATGCGAGGAACTCTCTATTTTTGAATTCAACAATTAATATCGATGAGAAAAGCAATTCAAAATCAAGGACTCCATTGTCTGTTAAATTGAAAGAATTCATCTTATAGATGGTCTATCGGCATTTTTTTCATAATGAATATAGTTATTAAGAAAGAATCAAAAGTTAATTTCAAGGTTATTGTATGAAAAATAGTCCTGGTGACAACAAGAGGAGCCTAATTAACACGAGGTGATTAGAAATTCTCATTATTTAGGAATTAAAACCAGTTAACATTTGGACGAAATGGAAACCGTGATGAATGGCACCTTTGGTTGATGGATTTATATAGATTTGGATTTTTATTGGTGTTTATGCTTGTTTGATTCAATTAATATACTAGGTTGTTTAACCACATGAGTTATATTTCATGATCAATGTATCAAAAAATAGGTTCGAAATCAAAAGAGGAAACTTGATAACCAGAAATGATGGGAGGAACTCTCTATTTTTGAATTCTATAATTAATATCGATAAGAAATGCAATTCAAAATCAAGAACTCCATTGTTTGTTAAATTGAAGGAATTCATGTAATTGATGGTCCACGAGCATTTTTGTCAAAATGAAAATATTTTTCATGAAAGAAACGAAATTTAATTTCAAGATTATTGCATGAAAAATAGTCCTGGTAACAACAAGAGGAACCTAATTAACACGAGGTGATTAGAAATTCTCATTATTTAGGAATTAAACTGGTTAAAATTTGTACGAAATGCAAACCATGAAGAATGGCACCTTTAGATGACGGATTTAAATAGATTTGGAGTTTTATTGATGTTTATACATGTTTGATTCAATTAATATACTAGGTTGTTTTGCCACATGTGTTATATTTCATGATCAATGTATCAAAAAGTGTGTTTGGAATCAAAAGAGAAAATTTGCTCACCAAAAATGATGCGAGGAACTCTGTATTATTGAATTTAACAATTAATATCAATAAGAAAAGCAATTCAAAATCAAGGACTCCATTGTCTGTTAAATTGAATGAATTCATCTTATAGATGGTCTATGGGCATTTTTTTCATAATGAATATAGTTATTAAGAAAGAATCAAAAGTTAATTTCAAGGTTATTGTATGAAAAATAGTCCTGGTAACAACAAAAGGAGCCTAATTAACACGAGGTGATTAGAAATTCTCATTATTTAGGAATTAAACCAGTTAACATTTGTATGAAATGCAAACCATGAAGAATGGCACCTTTAGATGACGGATTTAAATAGATTTGGAGTTTTATTGATGTTTATACATGTTTGATTCAATTAATATACTAGGTTGTTTTGCCACATGTGTTATATTTCATGATCAATGTATCAAAAAGTGTGTTTGTAATCAAAAGAGAAAATTTGCTCACCAAAAATGATGCGAGGAACTCTGTATTATTGAATTTAACAATTAATATCAATAAGAAAAGCAATTCAAAATCAAGGACTCCATTGTCTGTTAAATTGAAAGAATTCATCTTATAGATGGTTTATGGGCATTTTTTTCATAATGAATATAGTTATTAAGAAAGAATCAAAAGTTAATTTCAAGGTTATTGTATGAAAAATAGTCTTGGTAACAACAAGAGGAGCCTAATTAACACAAGGTGATTAGAAATTCTCATTATTTAGGAATTAAACCAGTTAACATTTGGACGAAATGGAAACCGTGATGAATGGCACCTTTGGTTGATGGATTTATATAGATTTGGATTTTTATTGGTGTTTATGGTTGTTTGATTCAATTAATATACTCGGTTGTTTAACCACATGAGTTATATTTCATGATCAATGTATCAAAAAATATGTTCGGAATCAAAAGAGGAAACTTGATAACCATAAGTGATGGGAGGAACTCTTTATTTTTGAATTCAAAAATTAATATCGATAAGAAATGCAATTCAAAATCAAGAACTCCATTGTTTGTTAAATTGAATGAATTCATGTAATTGATGGTCCACGGGCATCTTTGTCAAAATGAAAATATTTATCATGAAAGAAACAAAAGTTAATTTCAAGATTATTGCATGAAAAATAGTTCTGGTAACAACAAGAGGAGCCTAATTAACACGAGGTGATTAGAAATTCTCATTATTTAGGAATTAAACCAGTTAAAATTTGTACGAAATGCAAACCATGAAGAATGGCACCTTTAGATGACGGATTTAAATAGATTTGGAGTTTTATTGATGTTTATACATGTTTGATTCAATTAATATACTAGGTTGTTTAGCCACATGTGTTATATTTCATGATCAATGTATCAAAAAGTGTGTATGGAATCAAAAGAGGAAATTTGCTAACCAAAAATGATGCGAGGAACTCTCTATTTTTGAATTCAACAATTAATATCGATAAGAAATGCAATTCAAAATCAAGGACTCCATTGTCTGTTAAATTGAAAGAATTCATCTTATAGATGGTCTATGGGCATTTTTTTCATAATGAATATAGTTATTAAGAAAGAATCAAAAGTTAATTTCAAGGTTATTGTATGAAAAATAGTCCTGGTGACAACAAGAGGAGCCTAATTAACACGAGGTGATTAGAAATTCTCATTATTTAGGAATTAAGCAAGTTAACATTTGGACGAAATGGAAACCGTGATGAATGGCACCTTTGGTTGATGGATTTATATAGATTTGGATTTTTATTGGTGTTTATGCTTGTTTGATTCAATTAATATACTAGGTTGTTTAACCACATGAGTTATATTTCATGATCAATGTATCAAAAAAATATGTTCGGAATCAAAAGAGGATACTTGATGACCAGAAATGATGGGAGGAACTCTCTATTTTTGAATTCTATAATTAATATCGATAAGAAATGCAATTCAAAATCAAGAACTCCATTGTTTGTTAAATTGAATGAATTCATGTAATTGATGGTCCACGAGCATTTTTGTCAAAATGAAAATATTTCTCATGAAAGAAACAAAAGTTAATTTCAAGATTATTGCATGAAAAATAGTCCTGGTAACAACAAGAGGAGCCTAATTAACACGAGGTGATTAGAAATTCTCATTATTTAGGAATTAAACCAGTTAAAATTTGTACGAAATGCAAACCATGAAGAATGGCACCTTTAGATGACGGATTTAAATAGATTTGGAGTTTTTATTGATGTTTATACATGTTTGATTCAATTAATATACTAGGTTGTTTAGCCACATGTGTTATATTTCATGATCAATGTATCAAAAAGTGTGTTTGGAATCAAAAGAGGAAATTTGCTAACCAAAAATGATGCGAGGAACTCTCTATTTTTTGAATTCAACAATTAATATCGATAAGAAAAAGCAATTCAAAATCAAGGACTCCATTGTCTGTTAAATTGAATGAATTCATCTTATAGATGGTCTATGGGCAAATTTTTCATAATGAATATAGTTATTAAGAAAGAATGAAAAGTTAATTTCAAGGTTATTGTATGAAAAATAGTCCTGGTAACAACAAAAGGAGCCTAATTAACACGAGGTGATTAGAAATTCTCATTATTTAGGAATTAAACCAGTTAACATTTGTACGAAATGCAAACCATGAAGAATGACACCTTTAGATGACGGATTTAAATAGATTTGGAGTTTTATTGATGTTTTTATACATGTTTGATTCAATTAATATACTAGGTTGTTTTGCCACATGTGTTATATTTCATGATCAATGTATCAAAAAGTGTGTTTGGAATCAAAAGAGGAAATTTGCTAACCAAAAATGATGCGAGGAACTCTTTATTTTTGAATTCAACAATTAATATCAATAAGAAAAGCAATTCAAACTCAAGGACTCCATTGTCTGTTAAATTGAAAGAATTCATCTTATAGATGGTCTATGGGCATTTTTTTCATAATGAATATAGTTATTAAGAAAGAATCAAAAGTTAATTTCAAGGTTATTGTATGAAAAATAGTCCTGGTAACAACAAGAGGAGCCTAATTAACACGAGGTGATTAGAAATTCTCATTATTTAGGAATGAAACCAGTTAAAATTTTTACGAAATGCAAACCATGAAGAATGGCACCTTTAGATGACGGATTTAAATAGATTTGGAGTTTTATTGATGTTTATACATGTTTGATTCAATTAATATACTAGGTTGTTTAGCCACATGTGTTATATTTCATGATCAATGTATCAAAAAGTGTGTTTGGAATCAAAAGAAGAAATTTGCTAACCAAAAATGATGCGAAGAACTCTCTATTTTTGAATTCAACAATTAATATCAATAAGAAAAGCAATTCAAACTCAAGGACTCCATTGTCTGTTAAATTGAAAGAATTCATCTTATAGATGGTCTATGGGCATTTTTTTCATAATGAATATAGTTATTAAGAAAGAATCAAAACTTAATTTCAAGGTTATTGTATGAAAAATAGTCCTGGTAACAACAAGAGGAGCCTAATTAACACGAGGTGATTGGAAATTCTCATTATTTAGGAATTAAACCAGTTAAAATTTGTAAGAAATGCAAACTATGAAGAATGGCACCTTTAGATGACGGATTTAAATAGATTTGGAGTTTTATTGATGTTTATACATGTTTGATTCAATTAATATACTAGGTTGTTTAGCCACATGTGTTATATTTCATGATCAATGTATCAAAAAGTGTGTATGGAATCAAAAGAGGAAATTTGCTAACCAAAAATGATGCGAGGAACTCTCTATTTTTGAATTCAACAATTAATATCGATAAGAAATGCAATTCAAAATCAAGGACTCCATTGTCTGTTAAATTGAAAGAATTCATCTTATAGATGGTCTATCGGCATTTTTTTCATAATGAATATAGTTATTAAGAAAGAATCAAAAGTTAATTTCAAGGTTATTGTATGAAAAATAGTCCTGGTGACAACAAGAGGAGCCTAATTAACACGAGGTGATTAGAAATTCTCATTATTTAGGAATTAAGCAAGTTAACATTTGGACGAAATGGAAACCGTGATGAATGGCACCTTTGGTTGATGGATTTATATAGATTTGGATTTTTTATTGGTGTTTATGCTTGTTTGATTCAATTAATATACTAGGTTGTTTAACCACATGAGTTATATTTCATGATCAATGTATCAAAAAATATGTTCGGAATCAAAAGAGGATACTTGATGACCAGAAATGATGGGAGGAACTCTCTATTTTTGAATTCTATAATTAATATCGATAAGAAATGCAATTCAAAATCAAGAACTCCATTGTTTGTTAAATTGAATGAATTCATGTAATTGATGGTCCACGAGCATTTTTGTCAAAATGAAAATATTTCTCATGAAAGAAACAAAAGTTAATTTCAAGATTATTGCATGAAAAATAGTCCTGGTAACAACAAGAGGAGCCTAATTAACACGAGGTGATTAGAAATTCTCATTATTTAGGAATTAAACCAGTTAAAAATTTGTACGAAATGCAAAACCATGAAGAATGGCACCTTTAGATGACGGATTTAAATAGATTTGGAGTTTTATTGATGTTTATACATGTTTGATTCAATTAATATACTAGGTTGTTTAGCCACATGTGTTATATTTCATGATCAATGTATCAAAAAGTGTGTTTGGAATCAAAAGAGGAAATTTGCTAACCAAAAATGATGCGAGGAACTCTCTATTTTTGAATTCAACAATTAATATCGATAAGAAAAGCAATTCAAAATCAAGGACTCCATTGTCTGTTAAATTGAATGAATTCATCTTATAGATGGTCTATGGGCAAATTTTTCATAATGAATATAGTTATTAAGAAAGAATGAAAAGTTAATTTCAAGGTTATTGTATGAAAAAAAATAGTCCTGGTAACAACAAAAGGAGCCTAATTAACACGAGGTGATTAGAAATTCTCATTATTTAGGAATTAAACCAGTTAACATTTGTACGAAATGCAAACCATGAAGAATGACACCTTTAGATGACGGATTTAAATAGATTTGGAGTTTTATTGATGTTTATACATGTTTGATTCAATTAATATACTAGGTTGTTTTGCCACATGTGTTATATTTCATGATCAATGTATCAAAAAGTGTGTTTGGAATCAAAAGAGGAAATTTGCTAACCAAAAATGATGCGAGGAACTCTTTATTTTTGAATTCAACAATTAATATCAATAAGAAAAGCAATTCAAACTCAAGGACTCCATTGTCTGTTAAATTGAAAGAATTCATCTTATAGATTGTCTATGGGCATTTTTTTCATAATGAATATAGTTATTAAGAAAGAATCAAAAGTTAATTTCAAGGTTATTGTATGAAAAATAGTCCTGGTAACAACAAGAGGAGCCTAATTAACACGAGGTGATTAGAAATTCTCATTATTTAGGAATGAAACCAGTTAAAATTTTTACGAAATGCAAACCATGAAGAATGGCACCTTTAGATGACGGATTTAAATAGATTTGGAGTTTTTATTGATGTTTTATACATGTTTGATTCAATTAATATACTAGGTTGTTTAGCCACATGTGTTATATTTCATGATCAATGTATCAAAAAGTGTGTTTGGAATCAAAAGAGAAGAAAATTTGCTAACCAAAAATGATGCGAAGAACTCTCTATTTTTGAATTCAACAATTAATATCAATAAGAAAAGCAATTCAAACTCAAGGACTCCATTGTCTGTTAAATTGAAAGAATTCATCTTATAGATGGTCTATGGGCATTTTTTTCATAATGAATATAGTTATTAAGAAAGAATCAAAACTTAATTTCAAGGTTATTGTATGAAAAATAGTCCTGGTAACAACAAGAGGAGCCTAATTAACACGAGGTGATTGGAAATTCTCATTATTTAGGAATTAAACCAGTTAAAATTTGTAAGAAATGCAAACTATGAAGAATGGCACCTTTAGATGACGGATTTAAATAGATTTGGAGTTTTATTGATGTTTATACATGTTTGATTCAATTAATATACTAGGTTGTTTAGCCACATGTGTTATATTTCATGATCAATATATCAAAAAGTGTGTTTGGAATCAAAAGAGGAAATTTGCTAACCAAAAATGATTCGAGGAACTCTCTATTTTTGAATTTAACAATTAATATCAATAAGAAAAGCAATTCAAAATTAAGGACTCCATTATTTGTTAAATTGAAAGAATTCATCTTATAGATGGTCTATGGGCATTTTTTTCATAATGAATATGGTTATTAAGAAAGAATCAAAAGTTAATTTCAAGGTTATTGTATGAAAAATAGTCCTGGTGACAACAAGAGGAGCCTAATTAACCCGAGGTGATTAGAAATTCTCATTATTTAGGAATTAAGCAAGTTAACATTTGGACGAAATAGAAACCGTGATGAATGGCACCTTTGGTTGATTGATTTATATAGATTTGGATTTTTATTGGTGTTTATGCTTGTTTGATTCAATTAATATACTAGGTTGTTTAACCACATGAGTTATATTTCATGATCAATGTATCAAAAAATATGTTCGGAATCAAAAGAGGATACTTGATGACCAGAAATGATGGGAGGAACTCTCTATTTTTGAATTCTATAATTAATATCGATAAGAAATGCAATTCAAAATCAAGAACTCCATTGTTTGTTAAATTGAATGAATTCATGTAATTGATGGTCCACGAGCATTTTTGTCAAAATGAAAATATTTCTCATGAAAGAAACAAAAGTTAATTTCAAGATTATTGCATGAAAAATAGTCCTGGTAACAACAAGAGGAGCCTAATTAACACGAGGTGATTAGAAATTCTCATTATTTAGGAATTAAACCAGTTAAAATTTTTACGAAATCCAAACCATGAAGAATGGCACCTTTAGATGACGGATTTAAATAGATTTGGAGTTTTATTGATGTTTATACATGTTTGATTCAATTAATATACTAGGTTGTTTAGCCACATGTGTTATATTTCATGATCTATGTATCAAAAAGTGTGTTTGGAATCAAAAGAGGAAATTTGCTAACCAAAAATGATGCGAGGAACTCTCTATTTTTGAATTCAACAATTAATATCGATAAGAAAAGCAATTCAAAATCAAGGACTCCATTGTCTGTTAAATTGAATGAATTCATCTTATAGATGGTCTATGGGCAAATTTTTCATAATGAATATAGTTATTAAGAAAGAATGAAAAGTTAATTTCAAGGTTATTGTATGAAAAATAGTCCTGGTAACAACAAAAGGAGCCTAATTAACACGAGGTGATTAGAAATTCTCATTATTTAGGAATTAAACCAGTTAACATTTGTATGAAATGCAAACCATGAAGAATGGCACCTTTAGATGACGGATTAAAATAGATTTGGAGTTTTATTGATGTTTATACATGTTTGATTCAATTAATATACTAGGTTGTTTTGCCACATGTGTTATATTTCATGATCAATGTATCAAAAAGTGTGTTTGGAATCAAAAGAGAAAATTTGCTCACCAAAAATGATGCGAGGAACTCTGTATTATTGAATTTAACAATTAATATCAATAAGAAAAGCAATTCAAAATCAAGGACTCCATTGTCTGTTAAATTGAAAGAATTCATCTTATAGATGGTTTATGGGCATTTTTTTCATAATGAATATAGTTATTAAGAAAGAATGAAAAGTTAATTTCAAGGTTATTGTATGAAAAATAGTCTTGGTAACAACAAGAGGAGCCTAATTAACACAAGGTGATTAGAAATTCTCATTATTTAGGAATTAAACCAGTTAACATTTGGACGAAATGGAAACCGTGATGAATGGCACCTTTGGTTGATGGATTTATATAGATTTGGATTTTTATTGGTGTTTATGGTTGTTTGATTCAAATTAATATACTCGGTTGTTTAACCACATGAGTTATATTTCATGATCAATGTATCAAAAAATATGTTCGGAATCAAAAGAGGAAACTTGATAACCAAAAAGTGATGGGAGGAACTCTCTATTTTTGAATTCAAAAATTAATATCGATAAGAAATGCAATTCAAAATCAAGAACTCCATTGTTTGTTAAATTGAATGAATTCATGTAATTGATGGTCCACGGGCATTTTTGTCAAAATGAAAATATTTATCATGAAAGAAACAAAAGTTAATTTCAAGATTATTGCATGAAAAAAATAGTTCTGGTAACAACAAGAGGAGCCTAATTAACACGAGGTGATTAGAAATTCTCATTATTTAGGAATTAAACCAGTTAAAATTTGTACGAAATGCAAACCATGAAGAATGGCACCTTTAGATGACGGATTTTAAATAGATTTGGAGTTTTATTGATGTTTTATACATGTTTGATTCAATTAATATACTAGGTTGTTTAGCCACATGTGTTATATTTCATGATCAATGTATCAAAAAGTGTGTATGGAATCAAAAGAGGAAATTTGCTAACCAAAAATGATGCGAGGAACTCTCTATTTTTGAATTCAACAATTAATATCGATAAGAAATGCAATTCAAAATCAAGGACTCCATTGTCTGTTAAATTGAAAGAATTCATCTTATAGATGGTCTATGGGCATTTTTTTCATAATGAATATAGTTATTAAGAAAGAATCAAAAGTTAATTTCAAGGTTATTGTATGAAAAATAGTCCTGGTGACAACAAGAGGAGCCTAATTAACACGAGGTGATTAGAAATTCTCATTATTTAGGAATTAAGCAAGTTAACATTTGGACGAAATGGAAACCGTGATGAATGGCACCTTTGGTTGATGGATTTATATAGATTTGGATTTTTATTGGTGTTTATGCTTGTTTGATTCAATTAATATACTAGGTTGTTTAACCACATGAGTTATATTTCATGATCAATGTATCAAAAAATATGTTCGGAATCAAAAGAGGATACTTGATGACCAGAAATGATGGGAGGAACTCTCTATTTTTGAATTCTATAATTAATATCGATAAGAAATGCAATTCAAAATCAAGAACTCCATTGTTTGTTAAATTGAATGAATTCATGTAATTGATGGTCCACGAGCATTTTTGTCAAAATGAAAATATTTCTCATGAAAGAAACAAAAGTTAATTTCAAGATTATTGCATGAAAAATAGTCCTGGTAACAACAAGAGGAGCCTAATTAACACGAGGTGATTAGAAATTCTCATTATTTAGGAATTAAACCAGTTAAAATTTGTACGAAATGCAAACCATGAAGAATGGCACCTTTAGATGACGGATTTAAATAGATTTGGAGTTTTATTGATGTTTATACATGTTTGATTCAATTAATATACTAGGTTGTTTAGCCACATGTGTTATATTTCATGATCAATGTATCAAAAAGTGTGTTTGGAATCAAAAGAGGAAATTTGCTAACCAAAAATGATGCGAGGAACTCTCTATTTTTGAATTCAACAATTAATATCGATAAGAAAAGCAATTCAAAATCAAGGACTCCATTGTCTGTTAAATTGAATGAATTCATCTTATAGATGGTCTATGGGCAAATTTTTCATAATGAATATAGTTATTAAGAAAGAATGAAAAGTTAATTTCAAGGTTATTGTATGAAAAATAGTCCTGGTAACAACAAAAGGAGCCTAATTAACACGAGGTGATTAGAAATTCTCATTATTTAGGAATTAAACCAGTTAACATTTGTACGAAATGCAAACCATGAAGAATGACACCTTTAGATGACGGATTTAAATAGATTTGGAGTTTTATTGATGTTTATACATGTTTGATTCAATTAATATACTAGGTTGTTTTGCCACATGTGTTATATTTCATGATCAATGTATCAAAAAGTGTGTTTGGAATCAAAAGAGGAAATTTGCTAACCAAAAATGATGCGAGCAACTCTTTATTTTTGAATTCAACAATTAATATCAATAAGAAAAGCAATTCAAACTCAAGGACTCCATTGTCTGTTAAATTGAAAGAATTCATCTTATAGATGGTCTATGGGCATTTTTTTCATAATGAATATAGTTATTAAGAAAGAATCAAAAGTTAATTTCAAGGTTATTGTATGAAAAATAGTCCTGGTAACAACAAGAGGAGCCTAATTAACACGAGGTGATTAGAAATTCTCATTATTTAGGAATGAAACCAGTTAAAATTTTTACGAAATGCAAACCATGAAGAATGGCACCTTTAGATGACGGATTTAAATAGATTTGGAGTTTTATTGATGTTTATACATGTTTGATTCAATTAATATACTAGGTTGTTTAGCCACATGTGTTATATTTCATGATCAATGTATCAAAAAGTGTGTTTGGAATCAAAAGAAGAAATTTGCTAACCAAAAATGATGCGAAGAACTCTCTATTTTTGAATTCAACAATTAATATCAATAAGAAAAGCAATTCAAACTCAAGGACTCCATTGTCTGTTAAATTGAAAGAATTCATCTTATAGATGGTCTATGGGCATTTTTTTCATAATGAATATAGTTATTAAGAAAGAATCAAAACTTAATTTCAAGGTTATTGTATGAAAAATAGTCCTGGTAACACAAGAGGAGCCTAATTAACACGAGGTGATTGGAAATTCTCATTATTTAGGAATTAAACCAGTTAAAATTTGTAAGAAATGCAAACTATGAAGAATGGCACCTTTAGATGACGGATTTAAATAGATTTGGAGTTTTATTGATGTTTATACATGTTTGATTCAATTAATATACTAGGTTGTTTAGCCACATGTGTTATATTTCATGATCAATATATCAAAAAGTGTGTTTGGAATCAAAAGAGGAAATTTGCTAACCAAAAATGATTCGAGGAACTCTCTATTTTTGAATTTAACAATTAATATCAATAAGAAAAGCAATTCAAAATTAAGGACTCCATTATTTGTTAAATTGAAAGAATTCATCTTATAGATGGTCTATGGGCATTTTTTTCATAATGAATATGGTTATTAAGAAAGAATCAAAAGTTAATTTCAAGGTTATTGTATGAAAAATAGTCCTGGTGACAACAAGAGGAGCCTAATTAACCCGAGGTGATTAGAAATTCTCATTATTTAGGAATTAAGCAAGTTAACATTTGGACGAAATAGAAACCGTGATGAATGGCACCTTTGGTTGATTGATTTATATAGATTTGGATTTTTATTGGTGTTTATGCTTGTTTGATTCAATTAATATACTAGGTTGTTTAACCACATGAGTTATATTTCATGATCAATGTATCAAAAAATATGTTCGGAATCAAAAGAGGATACTTGATGACCAGAAATGATGGGAGGAACTCTCTATTTTTTGAATTCTATAATTAATATCGATAAGAAATGCAATTCAAAATCAAGAACTCCATTGTTTGTTAAATTGAATGAATTCATGTAATTGATGGTCCACGAGCATTTTTGTCAAAATGAAAATATTTCTCATGAAAGAAACAAAAGTTAATTTCAAGATTATTGCATGAAAAATAGTCCTGGTAACAACAAGAGGAGCCTAATTAACACGAGGTGATTAGAAATTCTCATTATTTAGGAATTAAACCAGTTAAAATTTGTACGAAATGCAAACCATGAAGAATGGCACCTTTAGATGACGGATTTAAATAGATTTGGAGTTTTATTGATGTTTATACATGTTTGATTCAATTAATATACTAGGTTGTTTAGCCACATGTGTTATATTTCATGATCAATGTATCAAAAAGTGTGTTTGGAATCAAAAGAGGAAATTTGCTAACCAAAAATGATGCGAGGAACTCTCTATTTTTGAATTCAACAATTAATATCGATAAGAAAAGCAATTCAAAATCAAGGACTCCATTGTCTGTTAAATTGAATGAATTCATCTTATAGATGGTCTATGGGCAAATTTTTCATAATGAATATAGTTATTAAGAAAGAATGAAAAGTTAATTTCAAGGTTATTGTATGAAAAATAGTCCTGGTAACAACAAAAGGAGCCTAATTAACACGAGGTGATTAGAAATTCTCATTATTTAGGAATTAAACCAGTTAACATTTGTACGAAATGCAAACCATGAAGAATGACACCTTTAGATGACGGATTTAAATAGATTTGGAGTTTTATTGATGTTTATACATGTTTGATTCAATTAATATACTAGGTTGTTTTGCCACATGTGTTATATTTCATGATCAATGTATCAAAAAGTGTGTTTGGAATCAAAAGAGGAAATTTGCTAACCAAAAATGATGCGAGGAACTCTTTATTTTTTGAATTCAACAATTAATATCAATAAGAAAAGCAATTCAAACTCAAGGACTCCATTGTCTGTTAAATTGAAAGAATTCATCTTATAGATGGTCTATGGGCATTTTTTTCATAATGAATATAGTTATTAAGAAAGAATCAAAAGTTAATTTCAAGGTTATTGTATGAAAAATAGTCCTGGTAACAACAAGAGGAGCCTAATTAACACGAGGTGATTAGAAATTCTCATTATTTAGGAATGAAACCAGTTAAAAATTTTTACGAAATGCAAAACCATGAAGAATGGCACCTTTAGATGACGGATTTAAATAGATTTGGAGTTTTATTGATGTTTATACATGTTTGATTCAATTAATATACTAGGTTGTTTAGCCACATGTGTTATATTTCATGATCAATGTATCAAAAAGTGTGTTTGGAATCAAAAGAAGAAATTTGCTAACCAAAAATGATGCGAAGAACTCTCTATTTTTGAATTCAACAATTAATATCAATAAGAAAAGCAATTCAAACTCAAGGACTCCATTGTCTGTTAAATTGAAAGAATTCATCTTATAGATGGTCTATGGGCATTTTTTTCATAATGAATATAGTTATTAAGAAAGAATCAAAAGTTAATTTCAAGGTTATTGTATGAAAAATAGTCCTGGTAACAACAAGAGGAGCCTAATTAACATGAGATGATGAGAAATTGTCATTATTTAGGAATTAAACCAGTTAACATTTGTACGAAATGCAAACCGTGATGAATGGCACCTTTGGCTGATGGATTTAAATAGATTTGGATTTTTATTGGTGTTTATGCTTGTTGGATTAAATTAATATACTTGGTTGTTTAACCACATGAGTTATATTTCATGATCAATGTATCAAAAAATATGTTCGGAATCAAAAGAGGAAACTTGATAACCAGAAATGATGGGAGGAACTCTCTATTTTTGAATTCTATAATTAATATCGATAAGAAATGCAATTCAAAATCAAGAACTCCATTGTTTGTAAAATTGAATGAATTCATGTAATTGATGGTCCACGTGCATTTTTTTCATAATAAATATAGTTATTAGGAAAGAAACAAAAGTTAATTTCAAGGTTATTGCAGGAAAAATAGTCTTGGTAACAACAAGAGGAGCCTAATTAACACGAGGTGATTAGAAATTCTCATTATTTAGGAATTAAACCAGTTAACATTTGTACGAAATGCAAACCATGAAGAATGGCACCTTTAGATGATGGATTTAAATAGATTTGGACTTTTATTGATGTTTATACATGTTTGATTCAATTAATATACTAGGTTGTTTAGCCACATGTGTTATATTTCATGCTCAATGTATCAAAAAGTGGCTTTGGAATCAAAAGTTCATTTCAAGGTTATTGCATGAAAAATAGTCCTGGTAACAATAAGAGGAGCCTAATTAACATGAGGCGTTTAGAAATTCTCATTATTTAATAATTAAACCAGTTAACATCTGTACGAAATGTAAACCGTGATGAATGGCACCTTTGGTTGATGGATTTAAATAGATTTGGATTTTTATTGGTGTTTATGCTTGTTGGATTAAATTAATATACTAGGTTGTTTAAACACATGAGTTATATTTCACGATCAATGTATCAAAAAATATGTTCGGAATCAAAAGAGGAAACTTGATAACCAGAAATGATGGGAGGAACTCTCTATTTTTGAATTCCATAATTAATATCGATAAGAAATGCAAGTCAAAATCAAGAACTCCATTGTTTGTTAAATTGAATGAATTCATGAAATTGATGGTCGACGGGCATTTTTGTCAAAATGAAAATATTTATCATGAAAGAAACAAAAGTTAATTTCAAGATTATTGCATGAAAAATAGTCCTGGTAACAACAAGAGGAGCCTAATTAACACGAGGTGATTAGAAATTCTCATTATTTAGGAATTAAACCAGTTAACATTTGTACGAAATGCAAACCATGCAGAATGGCACCGTTAGATGATGGATTTAAATAGATTTGGAGTTTTATTGATATTTATACATGTTTGATTCAATTAATATACTAGGTTGTTTAGCCACATGTGTTATATTTCATGATCAATGTATCAAAAAGTGTGTTAAAAATCAAAAGAGGAAATTTGCTAACCAAAAATGATGCGAGGAACTCTATATTTTTGAATTCAACAATTAATATCGATAAGAAAAGCAATTCAAAATCAAGGACTCCATTGTCTGTTAAATTGAATGAATTCATGTAATTGATGGTCCACGTGCATATTTTTCATAATGAATATAGTTATTACGAAAGAAAAAAAAGTTAATTTCAAGGTTATTGCATGAAAAATAGTCCTGGTAACAACAAGAGGAGCCTAATTAACACTAGGTGATTAGAAGTTCTCATTATTTAGCAATTAAACCAGTTAAAATTTGTACGAAATGCAAACCATGAAGAATGGCACCTTTAGATGACGGATTTAAATAGATTTGGAGTTTTATTGATGTTTATACATGTTTGATTCAATTAATATACTAGGTTGTTTAGCCACATGTGTTATATTTCATGATCAATGTATCAAAAAGTGTGTTTGGAATCAAAAGAGGAAACTTGCTAACCAAAAATGATGCGAGGAGCTCTCTATTTTTGAATTCAACAATTAATAGCTATAAGAAATGCAATTCAAAATCAAGGACTCCATTGTTTGTTAAATTGAATGAATTCATCTTATAGATGGTCTATGGGCATTTTTTTCGTAATGAATATAGTTATTAAGAAAGAATCAAAAGTTAATTTCAAGGTTATTGCATGAAAAATAGTCCTGGTAACAACAAGAGGAGCCTAATTAACACGAGGTGATTAGAAATTCTCATTATTTAGGAATTAAACCAGTTAACATTTGGACGAAATGGAAACCGTGATGAATGGCACCTTTGGTTGATGGATTTATATAGATTTGGATTTTTATTGGTGTTTATGCTTGTTTAATTCAATTAATATACTAGGTTGTTTAAGCACATGAGTTATATTTCATGATCAATGTATCAAAAAATATGTTCAGAATCAAAAGAGGAGACTTGATAACCAGAAATGATGGGAGGAATTGTCTATTTTTGAATTCTATAATTAATATCGATAAGAAATGCAATTCAAAATGAAGAACTTCATTGTTTGTTAAATTGAATGAATTCATGTAATTGATGGACCACGGGAATTTTTGTCAAAATGAAAATATTTATCATGAAAGAAACAAAAGTTAATTTCAAGATTATTGCATGAAAAATAGTCCTGGTAACAACAACAGGAGCCTAATTAACACGAGGTGATTAGAAATTCTCATTATTTAGGAATTAAACCAGTAAACATTTGTACGAAATGCCAACCATGCAGAATGGCACCTTTAGATGATGGATTTAAATAGATTTGGAGTTTTATTGATATTTATACATGTTTGATTCAATTAATATACTAGGTTGTTTAGCCACATGTGTTATATTTCATGCTCAATGTATCAAAAAGTGGCTTTGGAATCAAAAGAGGAAACTTGCTAACCAAAAATGATGCGAGGAGCTCTCTATTTTTGAATTCAACAATTAATAGCTATAAGAAATGCAATTCAAAATCAAGGACTCCATTGTTTGTTAAATTGAATGAATTCATCTTATAGATGGTCTATGGGCATTTTTTTCGTAATGAATATAGTTATTAAGAAAGAATCAAAAGTTAATTTCAAGGTTATTGCATGAAAAATAGTCCTGGTAACAACAAGAGGAGCCTAATTAACACGAGGTGATTAGAAATTCTCATTATTTAGGAATTAAACCAGTTAACATTTGGACGAAATGGAAACCGTGATGAATGGCACCTTTGGTTGATGGATTTATATAGATTTGGATTTTTATTGGTGTTTATGCTTGTTTAATTCAATTAATATACTAGGTTGTTTAAACACATGAGTTATATTTCACGATCAATGTATCAAAAAATATGTTCGGAATCAAAAGAGGAAACTTGATAACCAGAAATGATGGGAGGAACTCTCTATTTTTGAATTCCATAATTAATATCGATAAGAAATGCAAGTCAAAATCAAGAACTCCATTGTTTGTTAAATTGAATGAATTCATGTAATTGATGGTCCACGGGCATTTTTGTCAAAATGAAAATATTTATCATGAAAGAAACAAAAGTTAATTTCAAGATTATTGCATGAAAAATAGTCCTGGTAACAACAAGAGGAGCCTAATTAACACGAGGTGATTAGAAATTCTCATTATTTAGGAATTAAACCAGTTAACATTTGAACGAAATGGAAACTGTGATGAATGACACCTTTGGTTGATGGATTTATATAGATTTGGATTTTTATTGGTGTTTATGCTTGTTTGATTCAATTAATATACTAGGTTGTTTAACCACATGTGTTATATTTCATTATCAATGTAGCAAAAAGTGGCTTTGGAATCAAAAGAGGAGCCTTGTTAACCAAAAATGATGCGAGGAACTCTCTATTTTTGAATTTAACAACTAATATCAATAAGAAATGCAATTCAAAATCAACGACTCCATTGTTTGTTAAATTGAATGAATTCATGTAATTGATGGTCCACGTGCATATTTTTCATAATGAATATAGTTATTAGGAAAGAAACAAAAGTTACTTTCAAGGTTATTGCATGAAAAATAGTCCTGGTAACAACAAGAGGAGCCTAATTAACACTAGGTGATTAGAAATTCTCATTATTTAGGAATTAAACCAGTTAAAATTTGTACGAAATGCAAACCATGAAGAATGGCACCTGTAGATGACGGATTTAAATAGATTTGGAGTTTTATTGATGTTTATACATGTTTGATTCAATTAATATACTATGTTGTTTAGCCACATGTATTATATTTCATGATCAATGTATCAAAAAGTGTGTTTGGAATCAAAAGAGGAAACTTGCTAACCAAAAATGATGCGAGGAACTCTCTATTTTTGAATTCAACAATTAATATCTATAAGAAATGCAATTCAAAAACAAGGACTCCATTGTTTGTTAAATTGAAGGAATTCATCTTATAGATGGTCTATGGGCATTTTTTTCATAATGAATATAGTCATTAAGAAAGAATCAAAAGTTCATTTCAAGGTTATTGCATGAAAAATAGTCCTGGTAACAACAAGAGGAGCCTAATTAACATGAGGTGTTTAGAAATTCTCATTATTTAATAATTAAACCAGTTAACATCTGTACGAAATGCAAACCGTGATGAATGGCACCTTTGGTTGATGGATTTAAATAGATTTGGATTTTTATTGGTGTTTATGCTTGTTGGATTAAATTAATATACTAGGTTGTTTAACCACATGAGTTATATTTCACGATCAATGTATAAAAAAATATGTTCGGAATCAAAAGAGGAAACTTGATAACCAGAAATGATGGGAGGAACTCTCTATTTTTCAATTCCATAATTAATATCGATAAGAAATGCAAGTCAAAATCAAGAACTCCATTGTTTGTTAAATTGAATGAATTCATGTAATTGATGGTCCACGGGCATTTTTGTCAAAATGAAAATATTTATCATGAAAGAAACAAAAGTTAATTTCAAGATTATTGCATGAAAAATAGTCTTGGTAACAACAAGAGGAGCCTAATTAACACGAGGTGATTAGAAATTCTCATTATTTAGGAATTAAACCAGTTAACATTTGAACGAAATGGAAACCGTGATGAATGGCACCTTTGGTTGATGGATTTATATAGATTTGGATTTTTATTGGTGTTTATGCTTGTTTGATTCAATTAATATACTAGGTTGTTTAACCACATGTGTTATATTTCATCATCAATGTATTAAAAAGTGGCTTTGGAATCAAAAGAGGAGCCTTGTTAACCAAAAATGATGCGAGGAACTCTCTATTTTTGAATTCAACAACTAATATCAATAAGAAATGCAATTCAAAATCAACGACTCCATTGTTTGTTAAATTGAATGAATTCATGTAATTGATGGTCCACGTGCATATTTTTCATAATGAATATAGTTATTAGGAAAGAAACAAAAGTTACTTTCAAGGTTATTGCATGAAAAATAGTCCTGGTAATAACAAGAGGAGCCTAATTAACACCAGGTGATTAGAAATTCTCATTATTTAGGAATTAAACCAGTTAAAATTTGTACGAAATGCAAACCATGAAGAATGGCACCTGTAGATGACGGATTTAAATAGATTTGGAGTTTTATTGATGTTTATACATGTTTGATTCAATTAATATACTATGTTGTTTAGCCACATGTGTTATATTTCATGATCAATGTATCAAAAAGTGTGTTTGGAATCAAAAGAGGAAACTTGCTAACCAAAAATGATGCGAGGAACTCTCTATTTTTGAATTCAACAATTAATATCTATAACAAATGCAATTCAAAAACAAGGACTCCATTGTTTGTTAAATTGAAAGAATTCATCTTATAGATGGTCTATGGGCATTTTTTTCATAATGAATATAGTTATTAAGAAAGAATCAAAAGTTCATTTCAAGGTTATTGAATGAAAAATAGTCCTGGTAACAACAAGAGGAGCCTAATTAACATGAGGTGTTTAAAAATTCTCATTATTTAATAATTAAACCAGTTAACATCTGTACGAAATGCAAACCGTGATGAATGGCACCTTTCGTTGATGGATTTAAATAGATTTGGATTTTTATTGGTGTTTTTGCTTGTTGGATTAAATTAATATACTAGGTTGTTTAACCACATGAGTTATATTTCACGATCAATGTATAAAAAAATATGTTCGAAATCAAAAGAGGAAACTTGATAACCAGAAATGATGGGAGGAACTCTCTATTTTTCAATTCCATAATTAATATTGATAAGAAATGCAAGTCAAAATCAAGAACTCCATTGTTTGTTAAATTGAATGAATTCATGTAATTGATGGTCCACAGACATTTTTGTCAAAATGAAAATATTTATCATGAAAGAAACAAAAGTTAATTTCAAGATTATTGCATGAAAAATAGTCATGGTAACAACAAGAGGAGCCTAATTAACACGAGGTGATTAGAAATTCTCATTATTTAGTAATTAAACCAGTTAACATTTGAACGAAATGGAAACCGTGATGAATGGCACCTTTGGTTGATGGATTTATATAGATTTGGATTTTTATTGGTGTTTATGCTTGTTTGATTCAATTAATATACTAGGTTGTTTAACCACATGTGTTATATTTCATCATCAATGTATCAAAAAGTGGCTTTGGAATCAAAAGAGGAGCCTTGTTAACCAAAAATAATGCGAGGAACTCTCTATTTTTGAATTCAACAACTAATATCAATAAGAAATGCATTTCAAAATCAACGACTCCATTGTTTGTTAAATTGAATGAATTCATGTAATTGATGGTCCACGTGCATATTTTTCATAATGAATATAGTTATTAGGAAGGAAACAAAAGTTACTTTCAAGGTTATTGCATGAAAAATAGTCCTGGTAACAACAAGAGGAGCCTAATTAACACTAGGCGTTTAGAAATTCTCATTATTTAATATTTAAACCAGTTAAAATTTGTACGAAATGCAAACCATGAAGAATGGCACCTTTAGATGACTGATTTAAATAGATTTGGAGTTTTATTGATGTTTATACATGTTTGATTCAATTAATATACTAGGTTGTTTAGCCGCATGTGTTATATTTCATGATCAATGTATAAAAAAGTGTGTTTGGAATCAAAAGAGGAAACTTGCTAACCAAAAATGATGCGAGGAGCTCTCTATTTTTGAATTCAACAATTAATATCTACAAGAAATGCAATTCAAAATCAAGGACTCCATTGTTTGTTAAATTGAATGAATTCATCTTATAGATGGTCTATGGGCATTTTTTTTTTTATAATGAATATAGTTATTAAGAAAGAATCAAAAGTTAATTTCAAGGTTATTGGATGAAAAATAGTCCTGATAACAACAAGAGGAGCCTAATTAACACGAGGTGATTAGAAATTCTCATTATTTAGGAATTAAACCAGTTAACATTTGGACGAAATGGAAATCGTGATGAATGGCACCTTTAGTTGATGGATTTATATAGATTTGGATATTTATTGGTGTTTATATTTGTTTGATTCAATTAATATACTAGGTTGTTTAACCACATGACTTATATTTCATGATCAATGTATCAAAAAATATGTTCGGAATCAAAAGAGGAAACTTGATAACCAGAAATGATGGGAGGAACTCTCTATTTTTGAATTCTATAATTATATCGATAAGAAATGCAATTCAAAATCAAGAACTCCATTGTTTGTTAAATTGAATGAATTCATGTAATTGATGGTCCACGGGTATTTTTGTCAAAATGAAAATATTTATCATGAAAGAATCAAAAGTTAATTTCAAGATTATTGCATGAAAAATAGTCCTGGTAACAACAAGAGGAGCATAATTAACACGAGGTGATTAGAAATTCTCATTATTTAGGAATTAAACCAGTTAACATTTGTACGAAATGCAATCCATGCAGAATGGCACCTTTAGATGATCGATTTAAATATATTTGGAGTTTTATTGATATTTATACATGTTTGATTGAATTAATATACTAGGTTGTTTAGCCACATGTGTTATATTTCATGCTCAATGTATCAAAAAGTGGCTTTGGAATCAAAAGAGGAAACTTGCTAACCAAAAATGATGCGAGGAACTCTCTATTTTTGAATTCAACAATTAATATCTATAAGAAATTCAATTCAAAATCAAGGACGCCATTGTTTGTTAAATTGAATGAATTCATCTTATAGATGGTCTATGGGCATTTTTTTCATAATGAATATAGTTATTAAGAAAGAATCAAAAGTTAATTTCAAGGTTATTGCATGAAAAATAGTCCTAGTAACAATAAGAGGAGCCTAATTAACAGGAGGTGATTAGAAATTCTCATTATTTAGGAATTAAACCAGTTCACATTTGGACGAAATGGAAACCGTGATGAATGGCACCTTTGGTTGATGGTTTTAAATAGATTTGGATTTTCATTGGTGTTTATGCTTGTTCGATTCAATTAATATACTAGGTTGTTTAACCACATGAGTTATATTTCATGATCAATGTATCAAAAAATATGTTCGGAAGGAAAAGAGGAAACTTGATAACCAGAAATGATGGGAGGAACTCTCTATTTTTGAATTCTATAATTAATATGGATAAGAAATGCAATTCAAAATCAAGAACTCCATTGTTTGTTAAATTGAATGAATTCATGTAATTGATGGTCCACGGGCATTTTTGTCAAAATGAAAATATTTATCATTAAAGAAACAAAAGTTAATTTCAAGATTATTGCATGAAAAATAGTCCTGGTAACAACAAGTGGAGCCTAATTAACACGAGGTGATTAGAAATTCTCATTATTTAGGAATTAAACCAGTTAACATTTGTACGAAATGCAAACCATGAAGAATGGCACCTTTAGATGATGGATTTAAATAGATTTGGAGTTTTATTGATGTTTATACATGTTTGATTCAATTAATATACTAGGTTGTTTAGCCACATGTGTTATATTGCAAGATCAATGTATCAAAAAGTGTGTTTGGAATCAAAAGAGGAAACTTGCTAACCAAAAATGATGCGAGGAACTCTCTATTTTTGAATTCAACAATTAATATCTATAAGAAATGCAATTCAAAAACAAGGACTCCATTGTTTGTTAAATTGAATGAATTCATCTTATAGATGGTCTATGGGCATTTTTTTTTTGATAATGAATATAGTTATTAAGAAAGAATCAAAAGTTAATTTCAAGGTTATTGGATGAAAAATAGTCCTGGTAACAACAAGAGGAGCCTAATTAACACGAGGTGAATAGAAATTCTCATTATTTAGGAATTAAACCAGTTAACATGTGGACGAAATGGAAACCGTGATGAATGGCATCTTTAGTTGATGGATTTATATAGATTTGGATATTTATTTGTGTTTATGTTTGTTTGATTCAATTAATATACTAGGTTGTTTAACCACATGAGTTATATTTCATGATCAATGTACCAAAAAATATGTTCGGAATCAAAAGAGGAAACTTGATAACCAGAAATGATGGGAGGAACTCTCTATTTTTGAATTCTATAATTATATCGAAAAGAAATGAAATTCAAAATCAAGAACTCCATTGTTTGTTAAATTGAATGAATTCATGTAATTGATGGTCCACGTGCATATTTTTCATAATGAATATAGTTATTACGAAAGAAAAAAAAGTTAATTTCAAGGTTATTGCATGAAAAATAGTCCTGGTAACAACAAGAGGAGCCTAATTAACACTAGGTGATTATAAATTCTCATTATTTAGCAATTAAACCAGTTAAAATTTGTACGAAATGCAAACCATGAAGAATGGCACCTTTAGATGACGGATTTAAATAGATTTGGAGTTTTATTGATGTTTATACATGTTTGATTCAATTAATATACTAGGTTGTTTAGACACATGTGTTATATTTCATGATCAATGTATCAAAAAGTGTGTTAAGAATCAAAAGAAAAAATGTGCTAACCAAAAATGATGCGAGGAACTCTATATTTTTTAATTCAACAATTAATATCGATAAGAAAAGCAATTCAAAATCAAGGACTCCATTGTCTGTTAAATTTAATGAATTCATGTAATTGATGGTCCACGTGCATATTTTTCATAATGAATATAGTTATTACGAAAGAAAAAAAAGTTAATTTCAAGGTTATTGCATGAAAAATAGTCCTGGTAACAACAAGAGGAGCCTAATTAACACTAGGTGATTATAAATTCTCATTATTTAGCAATTAAACCAGTTAAAATTTGTACGAAATGCAAACCATGAAGAATGGCACCTTTAGATGACGGATTTAAATAGATTTGGAGTTTTATTGATGTTTATACATGTTTGATTCAATTAATATACTAGGTTGTTTAGCCACATGTGTTATATTTCATGATCAATGTGTGAAAAAGTGTGTTTGGAATCAAAAGAGGAAACTTGCTAACCAAAACTGATGCGAGGAGCTCTCTATTTTTGAATTCAACAATTAATATCTACAAGAAATGCAATTCAAAATCTAGGACTCCATTGTTTGTTAAATTGAATGAATTCATCTTATAGATGGTCTATGGGCATTTTTTTCGTAATGAATATAGTTATTAAGAAAGAATCAAAATTTAATTTCAAGGTTATTGCATGAAAAATAGTCCTGGTAACAACAAGTGGAGCCTAATTAACACGAGGTGATTAGAAATTCTCATTATTTAGGAATTAAACCAGTTAACATTTGGACGAAATGGAAACCGTGATGAATGGCACCTTTGGTTGATGGATTTATATAGATTTGGATTTTTATTGGTGTTTATGCTTGTTTGGTTCAATTAATATACTAGGTTGTTTAACCACATGAGTTATATTTCATGATCAATGTATCAAAAAATATGTTCGGAAGGAAAAGAGGAAACTTGATAACCAGAAATGATGGGAGGAACTCTCTATTTTTGAATTCCATAATTATATCGATAAGAAATGCAATTCAAAATCAAGAACTCCATTGTTTGTTAAATTGAATGAATTCATGTAATTGATGGTCCATGGGCATTTTTGTCAAAATGAAAATATTTATCATGAAAGAAACAAAAGTTAATTTCAAGATTATTGCATGAAAAATAGTCTTGGTAACAACAAGAGGAGCCTAATTAACACGAGGTGATTAGAAATTCTCATTATTTAGGAATTAAACCAGTTAACATTTGGACGAAATGGAAACCGTGATGAATGGCACCTTTGGTTGATGGATTTATATAGATTTGGATTTTTATTGGTGTTTATGCTTGTTTGATTCAATTAATATACTAGGTTGTTTAACCACATGAGTTATATTTCATGATCAATGTATCAAAAAATATGTTCGGAAGGAAAAGAGGAAACTTGATAACCAGAAATGATGGGAGGAACTCTCTATTTTTGAATTCCATAATTATATCGATAAGAAATGCAATTCAAAATCAAGAACTCCTTTGTTTGTTAAATTGAATGAATTCATGTAATTGAGGGTCCACGGGCATTTTTGTCAAAATGAAAATATTTATCATGAAAGAAACAAAAGTTAATTTCAAGATTATTGCATGAAAAATAGTCCTGGTAGTAACAAGAGGAGCCTAATTAACACGAGGTGATTAGAAATTCTCATTATTTAGGAATTAAACCAGTTAACATTTGTACGAATTGCAAACCATGAAGAATGGCACCTTTAGATGATGGATTTAAATAGATTTGGAGTTTTATTGATGTTTATACATGTTTGATTGAATTAATATACTAGGTTGTTTAGCCACATGTGTTATATTTCATGTTAAATGTGTCAAAACGTGTTTTTTGGAATCAAAAGAGGAGGCTTGCGTGACAAAAATGATGGGAGGAACTCTTTATTTTTGTATTATATAATTAATATCAATAAGAAATGCAATTCAAAATCAAGAACTCCATTGTTTGTTAAATTGAATGAATTCATGTAATTGATGGTCCACGGGCATTTTTGTCAAAATGAAAATATTTATCATGAAAGAAACAAAAGTTAATTTCAAGATTATTGCATGAAAAATAGTCCTGGTAACAACAAGTGGAGCCTAATTAACACGAGGTGATTAGAAATTCTCATTATATAGGAATTAAACCAGTTAACATTTGTACGAAATGCAATCCATGCAGAATGGCACCTTTAGATGATGGATTTAAATAGATTTGGAGTTTTATTGATATTTATACATGTTTGATTCAATTAATATACTAGGTTGATTAACCACATGTGTTATATTTCATGCTCAATGTATCAAAAAGTGGCTTTGGAATCAAAAGTGTAAACTTGCTAACCAAAAATGATGCGAGGAACTCTTTATTTTTGAATTCAACAATTAATATCTATAAGAAATGCAATTCAAAAACAAGGACTCCATTGTTTGTTAAATTGAATGAATTCATCTTATAGATGGTCTATGGGCATTTTTTTTTTATAATGAATATAGTTATTCAGAAAGAATCAAAAGTTAATTTCAAGGTTATTGGATGAAAAATAGTCCTGGTAACAACAACAGGAGCCTAATTAACACGAGGTGATTAGAAATTCTCTTTATTTAGGAATTAAATCAGTTAACATTTGGACGAAATGGAAACCGTGATGAATGACGCCTTTGGTTGATGGATTTATATAGATTTGGATTTTTATTGGTGTTTATGCTTGTTTGATTCAATTAATATACTAGGTTGTTTAACCACATGAGTTATATTTCATGATCAATGTATCAGAAAATATGTTCAGAATCAAAAGAGGAAACTTGATAACCAGAAATGATGGGAGGAACTCTCTATTTTTGAATTCTATAATTAATATCAATAAGAAATGCAATTCAAAATCAAGAACTCTATTGTTTCTTAAATTGAATGAATTCATGTAATTGATGGTCCACGGGCATTTTTGTCAAAATGAAAATATTTATCATGAAAGAAACAAAAGTTAATTTCAAGATTATTGCATGAAAAATAGTCCTGGTAACAACAAAAGGAGCCTAATTAACACGAGGTGATTAGAAATTCTCATTATTTAGGAATTAAACCAGTTAACATTTGGACGAAATGGAAACCGTGATGAATGGCACCTTTGGTTGATGGATTTATATAGATTTGGATTTTTATTGGTGTTTATGCTTCTTTGATTCAATTAATATACTAGGTTGTTTAGCCACATGTGTTATATTTCATGCTCAATGTATCAAAAAGTGGCTTTGGAATCAAAAGAGGAAACTTGCTAACCAAAAATGATGCGAGGAACTCTCTATTTTTGAATTCAACAATTAATATCTATAAGAAATGCAATTCAAAAACAAGGACTCCATTGTTTGTTAAATTCAATGAATTCATCTTATAGATGGTCTATGGGCATTTTTTTTTTATAATGAATATAGTTATTAAGAGAGAATCAAAAGTTAATTTCAAGGTTATTGGATGAAAAATAGTCCTGGTAACAACAAGAGGAGCCTAATTAACACGAGGTGATTAGAAATTCTCATTATTTAGGAATTAAACCAGTTAACATTTGGACAAAATGGAAACTGTGATGAATGGCATCTTTAGTTGATGGATTTATATAGATTTGGATATTTATTGGTGTTTATGTTTGTTTGATTCAATTAATATACTAGGTTGTTTAACCACATGAGTTATATTTCATGATCAATGTACCAAAAAATATGTTCGGAATCAAAAGAGGAAACTTGATAACCAGAAATGATGGGAGGAACTCTCTATTTTTGAATTCTATAATTATATCGATAAGAAATGCAATTCAAAATCAAGAACTCCATTGTTTGTTAAATTGAATGAATTCATGTAATTGATGGTCCACGGGCATTTTTGTCAAAATGAAAATATTTATCATGAAAGAAACAAAAGTTAATTTCAAGATTATTGCATGAAAAATAGTCCTGGTAACAACAGTAGGAGTCTAATTAACATGAGGTGAATAGAAATTCTCATTATTTAGGAATTAAACCAGTAAACATTTGTACGAAATGCAATCCAAGAAGAATGGCACCATTATATGATGGATTTAAATAGATTTGGAGTTTTATTGATGTTTATAAATGCTTGATTCAATTAATATACTAGGTTGTTTAGCCACATGTGTTATATTTCATGATCAATGTATGAAAAAGTGTGTTTGGAATCAAAAGAGGAAACTTGCTAACCAAAAATGATGCGAGGAGCTCTCTATTTTTGAATTCAACAATTAATATCTACAAGAAATGCAATTCAAAATCTAGGACTCCATTGTTTGTTAAATTGAATGAATTCATCTTATAGATGGTCTATGGGCATTTTTTTCGTAATGAATATAGTTATTAAGAAAGAATCAAAAGTTAATTTCAAGGTTATTGGATGAAAAATAGTCCTGGTAACAACAACAGGAGCCTAATTAACACGAGGTGATTAGAAATTCTCATTATTTAGGAATTAAATCAGTTAACATTTGGACGAAATGGAAACCGTGATGAATGACGCCTTTGGTTGATGGATTTATATAGATTTGGATTTTTATTGGTGTTTATGCTTGTTTGATTCAATTAATATACTAGGTTGTTTAACCACATGAGTTATATTTCATGATCAATGTATCAGAAAATATATTCAGAATCAAAAGAGGAAACTTGATAACCAGAAATGATGGGAGGAACTCTCTATTTTTGAATTCTATAATTAATATCAATAAGAAATGCAATTCAAAATCAAGAACTCTATTGTTTCTTAAATTGAATGAATTCATGTAATTGATGGTCCACGGGCATTTTTGTCAAAATGAAAATATTTATCATGAAAGAAACAAAAGTTAATTTCAAGATTATTGCATGAAAAATAGTCCTGGTAACAACAAAAGGAGCCTAATTAACACGAGGTGATTAGAAATTCTCATTATTTAGGAATTAAACCAGTTAACATTTGGACGAAATGGAAACCGTGATGGATGGCACCTTTGGTTGTTGGATTTATATAGATTTGGATTTTTATTGGTGTTTATGCTTCTTTGATTCAATTAATATACTAGGTTGTTTAACCACATGAGTTATATTTCATGATCAATGTATCAAAAAATATGTTCGGAATCAAAAGAGGAAACTTGATAACAAGAAATGATGTGAGGAACTCTCTATTTTTGAATTCTACAATTAATATCAATAAGAAATGCAATTCAAAATCAAGAACTCCATTGTTTATTAAATTGAATGAATTCATATAATTGATGGTCCACGGGCATTTTTGTCAAAATGAAAATATTTATCATGAAAGAAACAAAAGTTAATTTCAAGATTATTGCATGAAAAATAGTCCTGGTAACAACAAAAGGAGCCTAATTAACACGAGGTGATTGGAAATTCTCATTATTTAGGAATTAAACCAGTAAACACTTGTACGAAATGCAAACCATGCAGAATGGCACCTTTAGATGATGGATTTAAATAGATTTGGAGTTTTATTGATATTTATACATGTTTGATTCAATTAATATACTAGGTTGTTTAGCCACATGTGTTATATTTCATGCTCAATGTATCAAAAAGTGGCTTTGGAATCAAAAGAGGAAACTTGCTAACCAAAAATGATGCGAGGAACTCTCTATTTTTGAATTCAACAATTAATATCTATAAGAAATGCAATTCAAAAACAAGGACTCCATTGTTTGTTAAATTCAATGAATTCATCTTATAGATGGTCTATGGGCATTTTTTTTTTTGATAATGAATATAGTTATTAAGAAAGAATCAAAAGTTAATTTCAAGGTTATTGGATGAAAAATAGTCCTGGTAACAACAAGAGGAGCCTAATTAACACGAGGTGATTAGAAATTCTCATTATTTAGGAATTAAACCAGTTAACATTTGGACGAAATGGAAACTGTGATGAATGGCACCTTTAGTTGATGGATTTATATAGATTTGGATATTTATTGGTGTTTATGTTTGTTTGATTCAATTAATATACTAGGTTGTTTAACCACATGAGTTATATTTCATGATCAATGTACCAAAAAATATGTTCAGAATCAAAAGAGGAAACTTGATAACCAGAAATGATGGGAGGAACTCTCTATTTTTGAATTCTATAATTATATCGATAAGAAATGCAATTCAAAATCAAGAACTCCATTGTTTGTTAAATTGAATGAATTCATGTAATTGATGGTCCACGGGCATTTTTGTCAAAATGAAAATATTTATCATGAAAGAAACAAAAGTTAATTTCAAGATTATTGCATGAAAAATAGTCCTGGTAACAACAGTAGGAGTCTAATTAACATGAGGTGATTAGAAATTCTCATTATTTAGGAATTAAACCAGTAAACATTTGTACGAAATGCAAACCAAGAAGAATGGCACCATTATATGATGGATTTAAATAGATTTGGAGTTTTATTGATGTTTATAAATGCTTGATTCAATTAATATACTAGGTTGTTTAGCCACATGTGTTATATTTCATGATCAATGTATGAAAAAGTGTGTTTGGAATCAAAAGAGGAAACTTGCTAACCAAAAATGATGCGAGGAGCTCTCTATTTTTGAATTCAACAATTAATATCTACAAGAAATGCAATTCAAAATCTAGGACTCCATTGTTTGTTAAATTGAATGAATTCATCTTATAGATGGTCTATGGGCATTTTTTTCGTAATGAATATAGTTATTAAGAAAGAATCAAAAGTTAATTTCAAGGTTATTGGATGAAAAATAGTCCTGGTAACAACAAGAGGAGCCTAATTAACACGAGGTGATTAGAAATTCTCATTATTTAGGAATTAAATCAATTAACATTTGGACGAAATGGAAACCGTGATGAATGACGCCTTTGGTTGATGGATTTATATAGATTTGGATTTTTATTGGTGTTTATGCTTGTTTGATTCAATTAATATACTAGGTTGTTTAACCACATGAGTTATATTTCATGATCAATGTATCAGAAAATATGTTCAGAATCAAAAGAGGAAACTTGATAACCAGAAATGATGGGAGGAACTCTCTATTTTTGAATTCTATAATTAATATCAATAAGAAATGCGATTCAAAATCAAGAACTCTATTGTTTCTTAAATTGAATGAATTCATGTAATTGATGGTCCACGGGCATTTTTGTCAAAATGAAAATATTTATCATGAAAGAAACAAAAGTTAATTTCAAGATTATTGCATGAAAAATAGTCCTGGTAACAACAAAAGGAGCCTAATTAATACGAGGTGATTAGAAATTCTCATTATTTAGGAATTAAACCAGTTAACATTTGGACGAAATGGAAACCGTGATGGATGGCACCTTTGGTTGATGGATTTATAGAGATTTGGATTTTTATTGGTGTTTATGCTTCTTTGATTCAATTAATATACTAGGTTGTTTAACCACATGAGTTATATTTCATGATCAATGTATCAAAAAATATGTTCGGAATCAAAAGAGGAAACTTGATAACAAGAAATGATGGGAGGAACTCTCTATTTTTGAATTCTATAATTAATATCAATAAGAAATGCAATTCAAAATCAAGAACTCCATTGTTTATTAAATTGAATGAAATCATGTAATTGATGGTCCACGGGCATTTTTGTCAAAATGAAAATATTTATCATGAAAGAAACAAAAGTTAATTTCAAGATTATTGCATGAAAAATAGTCCTGGTAACAACAAAAGGAGCCTAATTAACACGAGGTGATTAGAAATTCTCATTATTTAGGAATTAAACCAGTAAACACTTGTACGAAATGCAAACCATGCAGAATGGCACCTTTAGATGATGGATTTAAATAGATTTGGAGTTTTATTGATATTTATACATGTTTGATTCAATTAATATACTAGGTTGTTTAGCCACATGTGTTATATTTCATGCTCAATGTATCAAAAAGTGGCTTTGGAATCAAAAGAGGAAACTTGCTAACCAAAAATGATGCGAGGAACTCTCTATTTTTGAATTCAACAATTAATATCTATAAGAAATGCAATTCAAAAACAAGGACTCCATTGTTTGTTAAATTCAATGAATTCATCTTATAGATGGTCTATGGGCATTTTTTTTTTGATAATGAATATAGTTATTAAGAAAGAATCAAAAGTTAATTTCAAGGTTATTGGATGAAAAATAGTCCTGGTAACAACAAGAGGAGCCTAATTAACACGAGGTGATTAGAAATTCTCATTATTTAGGAATTAAACCAGTTAACATTTGGACGAAATGGAAACTGTGATGAATGGCACCTTTAGTTGATGGATTTATATAGATTTGGATATTTATTGGTGTTTATGTTTGTTTGATTCAATTAATATACTAGGTTGTTTAACCACATGAGTTATATTTCATGATCAATTGTACCCAAAAAATATGTTCGGAATCAAAAGAGGAAACTTGATAACCAGAAATGATGGGAGGAACTCTCTATTTTTGAATTCTATAATTATATCGATAAGAAATGCAATTCAAAATCAAGAACTCCATTGTTTGTTAAATTGAATGAATTCATGTAATTGATGGTCCACGGGCATTTTTGTCAAAATGAAAATATTTATCATGAAAGAAACAAAAGTTAATTTCAAGATTATTGCATGAAAAATAGTCCTGGTAACAACAGTAGGAGTCTAATTAACATGAGGTGATTAGAAATTCTCATTATTTAGGAATTAAACCAGTAAACATTTGTACGAAATGCAAACCAAGAAGAATGGCACCATTATATGATGGATTTAAATAGATTTGGAGTTTTATTGATGTTTTATAAATGCTTGATTCAATTAATATACTAGGGTTGTTTAGCCACATGTGTTATATTTCATGATCAATGTATGAAAAAGTGTGTTTGGAATCAAAAGAGGAAACTTGCTAACCAAAAATGATGCGAGGAGCTCTCTATTTTTGAATTCAACAATTAATATCTACAAGAAATGCAATTCAAAATCTAGGACTCCATTGTTTGTTAAATTGAATGAATTCATCTTATAGATGGTCTATGGGCATTTTTTTCGTAATGAATATAGTTATTCAGAAAGAATCAAAAGTTAATTTCAAGGTTATTGGATGAAAAATAGTTCCTGGTAACAACAACAGGAGCCTAATTAACACGAGGTGATTAGAAATTCTCATTATTTAGGAATTAAATCAATTAACATTTGGGACGAAATGGGAAACCGTGTGATGACATGACGCCTTTGGTTGATGGATTTATATAGATTTGGGTATCAAAAATATGTTCAGAAATCAAAAGAGGAAACTTGATAACCAGAAAATGATGGGAGGAACTCTCTACTTTTTTGAATTCTATAATTATATATCAAATAAGAAATGCAATTCAAAATCAAGAACCTCTATTGTTTTCTTTAAATTGAATGAATTCATGTAATTGATGGTCCCAAAGGGCATTTTTGTCAAAATGAAAATATTTATCATGAAAG